>APFE031280411.1:2782-55424 GCA_000404065.3 Pinus taeda | reverse complement strand
ATGATGTTTGAATAGATGCGACTGTTGGGCTTCTGAGCCTACATGAATTGTAGGTCGGCTTGATAATAATTCCATAATCAAAATAAATTCATATCTCCATGAATACTTATCGGAATCGAATGATCTTTATATCAATTTTACACCTCTCGGCGAGAGGAATCTAATAAAAATATTATCTGCCATGAATAAGATGACCCACATGAAGTTTGGCCCTAGTTGCCAATTTTAACATATATCCTCCTCAACCTCCTGTCTACTTTTGTGCCTCTTATCCCTAAATGCTTCACTGAATTTGATCCCTGGAATGAGGAGTTCGAACTTGTATTTATACTAGTTTTGACCTTCAATGAATAGACACGTCCCTTGGCCATGGAGCTGACTTATGCATGTAGGCTCATGTAGGCCAACATCAACAAATTATTATATTTTAACTTGAAAAATCATTTTCTCTCAATCTAAGAGGAGTTAGAAGACAAGTAAGGGCCCCTTGGAAAGGGAAAATGTGCTCTACAACCCTATGACAGTTCCATCTTCAATTAGGGTCTTTTTACCATCAATAAAACTATATTTGTGAAACTGTCATTATTATTTCATCCATGGCAGCCTTTAGGATTTTATCTTTCTGTTTTTGACATTCAAGGTAAAGGCTCCTTATTTATTCATTTAAGGCTTGACATTAATGGAATGGACCTAATAGGATTAGGGCTTCCTTAGGGCATCATGTGCCTCATTCAACAAGGTTAGGGCATCTTCAACAAGGTAACTTCTTTCTTAGGGCATCTACAACAAAGCTTGGGCAATGCATACAAGGGCTAGTTATTAATGACCGACATGACCGATATGGCTAGCTTCAACAATGCAAATGTGATATCATAATGACAATATTGCTAGGGCTTCGTTATGGCAAGTGCATCTAGAATTTCATTAATATACTCATGCACCTAGGGTCTAGTCAAGTAGTTAGGGTTTAGGTCTCCTAGGGTTTGCACAATATCTAGTGTTAGGGTTTGCTTCAACAATTCAACTATGATGCCATCAATGACAACTTTATTCAACATCCTTAAGGGCAGAGGCAGTTCGAGTCGCTCGTTGGAGGCTCAACGATTGTCAGTTGGAGTTTTAGCTATTTTGTGGGTGGTTTTGTCTATTTTGTAGGTGGTTTTGTCTATTGATGTCGGTGATTTTGTAGTGGATTTGTTGAGCTGAGATCAACATTATTTTGTGGGCTGAATTTGTTAATTCTGGTAATGCACAGAGTTTCCTAGACACAACCTATGCAAGCATTTAGAGAGAGTTGATTCATGGAGCAAGGGGTTGGAAAAAGGTTGGGTTTCTGAAGTTAAATTTGTAGGAGAGCGTGAGGAAATTTCGAGTGGTGAATTTGGGCCTAATTTAGCAGTATCAAAACCGTGGGGTGTTTTTTGGCCAAATTAGGCAATTCACATTTGTTGGGGATCACCGAAGGTTGATGGATTCAACCCAAACCTTTTCTAGGTTTTTGTGGGTTTATTGAGAGGAGTCCCCAACGAATTTTACAGAATTTTCTGAGCAGATTTGGGGTCAGAATATCAACTCCATTCCAGTAGCAGTAACAATATTTCAAGAGTAAAGCGTAGTTATTAGGGGCGAGCCATTCTACCACTTGGGTTCATGAGATATTTCTAGGTTTTGCTAGGGCATCTAGTGAGGAGGCCACCGGCAAAGTTTCAGCTCATTCTAAGCACTCTTCATGGCAGAAATTCCAGTTCCATTCAACAGCCAACAGTAATATTTTATGGGTGGGGCACAATTTTTGGCGGAGAACCTCTTCGACACTTGAGTATGGTACTCTCACTTGAGTTTTGCATAGCTTGCAGTAGCAAGCACTTATGATGTACTTAGTTCTCCACATTAATAAAATGACTCAGTAATTTGCCCTATTTCTTGTGTTTTATTGACTAGTGCATATGTAGTAAAATTTATTTGCTATAGCCTAGTTCATGTGTTTATTATTAGTTGTAAATTTCAATTTGGTATATTACATTGTTTCAACCAAAAACATCCCCTAACACCCAAGAATTGAAAAATACAAGGATCTCTACACATTGGAGATAAAATTGTTATATCACAAGAGTTAGATAACACAATGAAACACATGATCTAGGGATACCCACTAGTTTGATTAATTCAAAAAGCTTCTCTAAACTCAAATACTAATGCAAGGCACATGTGCAAATAGTAAATCCACAAATTGGTTTAACAATAATTTAGATTAAAACCAGTAGAGCATTAAGAACAAATCCAAAATTTTTTTACCATAGAAGATAGAAGAGGAACACCACCATGAATTAACCCCAAAGACTTCCTTTATATTATTCAGAAAAAATATGGAGCTTCCTTAGCCAAGAGTTTAATTATAGTGATTAAGAGAGATCAAAGATGATCACAATGAAGAGCATGAGCTCAATTTATAGAAAAAATGAGAGATCTAGATCCCTCTCCAAGTGAAAACGGCTAGATCCCAAAAGTTGCACATCTTTGACTTGATCCCATGAAGAAAAATGGCTAGATCTTCCAAAAAAAATTGTTTCCCTATTGCCTACACAGATCTTGAGGAGGGAGCTCAATTTACCTTGAAGATTGAACTGGATGGACCAAAGGTTTTGATCCCAGACCAAAAAATATTTTTCTCAATTTCCTCCTCGATAATCTCTCATTCAATTTAACGAACTTGGACCATCTTATTAAAAAATCGATTTTTTCTGGATCATTTGCTATTGAAGAGGACCAATGAATTCTTGCAGGACTTTTCCTTGTTTGATTCGTTGAGATTCCAAAATTTTTTTTACTTGATTCCTTTCTTGGGAAAGTCCTCATTCTTTTTTAAACATTTTTCACTTTATTTTTTCTCTCATTTTAATTTTCTATCAAATTTCTAGCTAATTATTTACCTTTTTTTGCCAGAAATTATAAAATATGACTCTAGAAGGTTATAGACACATTTTTCCACCCTCATAGTGTGTCCAAATAGAAAGTTGAGGTGTAATTTTGAGTACTCGTACCCTTTACAACTTCTATAGACATCACTTTTACATTTTTACATCAAATATTACATAAAAAACTCGTTTAGCCGGGGGAATTTTGACAATTAAACACTGACCCATAGACACATCCAAATTCCGCAAATTTTTATAGATGATCTAATATGGGGGATTTTACATCGACTCTATACACTAAGTCTCATCTAAGACTTTACCATCAAGCCTCACTCTAGCTTTGGGGTCTATTTGGGAGAAAACCAATTATTTAGTGTTGAGGAACACAAATAATTAGCTAAGGAAAAGAAACTCCCTAGAGTGAAAACTTTCTAGCAAAAATCTTAAGCTACCTAGACCAGAAGCTGCGTGATAATGATAATGATGAATTCTGAAAATTCTGACTTTCTGACCATGATGGAATGCTTTGAAATATGTTTTGGCATGGAACCTTTGACACTTTATGTGGTTGACCCTTGTGGTCAACAGTCCAAAACCATGAGCTTTGATCCACTGAGCACATTTTTTCTACTAGTGTAGAAACCCCAAGAACTTAACCGAAATTTATAGTTACATGGTTGGCCGTTCATGGGCTTCGAAACACAAGTTAGAAGAATAGATATAGTGATGGACTTATTGCTATTGATTCTATGGTTCCTATAGGGCGTGGTCAGCAAGAATAATATCTATTATCATGGCTATGTGATACATTTTGATTTTGATGACATCAAATGATTCACTGAGGAAATCGCAGTTTATGGTTTTGAACTTATATTTTTTTGTGTATTTAATATTCTAATTTCTTGTGTTTGATGTAGTGACTAATATCCATATTTTCTGATTGTTCTTAAATTTTGTATATTTGTCTATATTTCATTTTTGTATTTGTAATTTTTTTAATATGTCTGTGTCATTTTGGGGTTCTACGTGTATGTGTTAGACACTTGTATATGTATGTCTACATGTCCATCACGTGACATAGCATTTAACAGTGTCAAGATAGATTAATGAACGACAACAATGGTAACAACTGACTTAATAACAACATAATTACCATCTGAATATCATATAATTTAATATATTAAATCATGGCATGTAAAGCTCACATAAAATAATAATCCTGCCATTATTATTTAGACACATCTGAAGAAAAGAAACACGAGGTTCATACTGGGAATCCCCTCCAATAGGAGAAAAACCACTCTGAAAAATAGAGTACTTGTCTCAGTTACATATCCAATATTACAGTGTTTCAGTATTGCTCATCCGAGAATAAACTCAAAATAATAGAGGTGAACAACCACCGTAGCTCCAAGCCTATGTATTCCTTATGCTAGGCGAGCGCTTGACCAAGTCAATTCAAATGACTAGGCAAGCACGCTAGCTTTTGCTTATTTTAATAAAAAAGGGTTCGTTTGTCATGATACGAGCAACAATACAACGTGGGATTGCTTGGGAATCATTGCTACTTCAAGTTGTCAATGTTTTTATTGAAGTATTTGCATGGGATGTGAGAAGTAACCTGCAACTAGTGTACCTTGTATCCCCACATTATACTTGAGTTCTTAATGCCTGGGATATACTTAAACATATGGTAATTTGTATGTGTGAAATTTACTGAGTTGGATTCTAATCAAGAAATCATGGTTACAGGCCCCACCCAATCTTTGCCATGACACCATGTTGGATTGTACTTAGGGAACCTTGGGTATATGCCCTATCCAATAATTTGTATGACAACATCCAACTTGTAATTCTAATGTTATATCAGTGTATATAATATCGCCGATTTTCGGAAATATTGCGATATTTTTGGGGAGACGAAATATCGCCGAGAAAATATCACGATATTTCCGAAATATCGACGATATCTAGGGGAAATATTGCGCTACGACCTAAAATATTGCTAGGAGATAGCAAAAATTGCCACTGCGCCTATAAAAGTCCAATTTTTTTATTTTTTTTTTCTTATCATTTTCATTTTTTATTGTTGGAGAAGGAAGGTGAGAACTATGTGCTTGCTGCCAAGGAGGGTTTGGGTGTTGAATAGCTATTATCGCCACCAACAACAAAGATTTTGTTGATCTAAGCTTGAAGAACAGTGAGACAATTCATTTCTTCCATTAACAGGTATGTTCAAATAAACCCCTATGTTAATGAATTTTTTGATAGTTTTAGGATTATTCTTGCTTGCCTATTTGCCTATAATCATTTTGCTTGTCTTTTTTTTCCCATTTTCTATGATTTTCATGCCCATGAGCAAATGCAAGGGTTTTCTCCGTATTTGGAGAGCAAACTCCATTTTTTTTTGAACTTTCAAATACACCCTCTTATTGTCATTTATGGTTTTTCATTGAATTCACATTGCAAATAATGTAGCAAAAAAATTATTTTGTAAAATGATATGGTTATTACTTATTAATTCCAATTTTTTTTTTGGTGCCCTAGGTTTGAGTTAGCTCACTACAAAATTCAAATATGCCAAAAGCCTTGGACCCATTTTGGGAGTATGGGAACCCTGATGGTGGGACAAATTAGGCATATCTTACATGCAAATTGTGTGGGACGAGGATGACAGGAGGGGTTACACGACTGAAATACCATCTGGCTAGACTCACAGGACATGATGTTGGGATTTGTATAGTTTCTAGTCCGGAGCTTATACAAAAAGCTCTTGAGGCAATTGATGAAAAAGACAAAAAGAAGGAAGAGACAGAAAGAAACAAGGTTGAACGTGCAGGTAGATCTTTCAGGATATCTTCATATCTTCTCCTGATTTTGATGTTGAGGGTAGTGGGAGGGGCTCCACAGCTGGCACATCATCACATGCTACTGCTAGTGCGAGGTTATCGTTTTTTGTTCCATGAACAGTACATGGATCACAAACTGGCATAAAATCGCTTGTTAAAAAAAAGGAGAAGCAAGAAGCAGATAGGGTCATGGGGAGGTGTCTTTTCTGGAGCGACTTACCTCTCAGCATCACCAAAACCAATCCATTTTGGCAGCGAATGTGTGATGCTACTGCTATTGTGGGCCCAGGGTACAAAAGTGCTACATATGATGAGTTGCGGGGGCCAATTCTTCAAGTAGAAAAGCAAGACATCAACTCTAGATTGGCGAAGTTGAAAAAAACATGGGAAGTTACTGGATGCACAGTGATGTTTGATGGTTGG
Source organism: Pinus taeda (assembly GCA_000404065.3). Taxonomy (NCBI): domain Eukaryota; kingdom Viridiplantae; phylum Streptophyta; class Pinopsida; order Pinales; family Pinaceae; genus Pinus; species Pinus taeda. Next base: position 49,237 of record APFE031280411.1, on the reverse strand, counting down.
ACAGATAGGAAGGGTAGGATCCTTCTAAATTTTTTGGTACATTGTCCTAAAAGTACCATGTTTATTAAATCGGTGGATGCATCAGAACATATCAAAGATGCGGCAACGATATGTGAGTTATTAGATGGGTTCATTCGAGAGATTGGTGTGCAGAATGTGGTGCAAGTCATAACAGACAATGCAACTAATTATGTGTCTGTCGGCAAGATGCTTATGGAGAGGCATCACACATTGTTCTGGACTCCGTGTGCAGCATATTGTCTCGATTTGTTGCTTGAGGATATGGGGAAACTCTTCTTCATCAAGGAGGCGGTTGATATGGCTAGGAGCATCCCCAAGTTTATTTATAACCATGCTTTTGTTCTTAACCTCATGAGGAAGTTCACTAGAAACAAGGAGTTGTGGCGTCCTGCGATCACATGTTTTGCCACAAACTTTATTACTCTTCAACCTTTGCTTCGATGTTAATTCGAGTTGAAGCAAATCTTTGTGTCTGATCACTGGCGTAATTGTAGATACAGCAAGAGACAGGATGGGGAAGCCATTGCGAAAATGGTGTACTCTGAGACGTTTTAGCGTGGAGTAGAAGAAGCTTGCTCAGTTAGTGAACCTATAGTAAAGGTTCTCAGATTAGTAGATGGGGGAAGCCTACAATGGCTTATTTGTATGAGGACATGGATAGGGCCAAGGAGGCCATTCGTTCTTATTATGCAAGCAAGGGTTCTGCTGACCTTGATAGGCATATGATGTTATGGGACGTGATTGATAGTCAGTGGACAGGGATGCTTCATCGACCCATTTATGCAGCAGCACTCTTCCTCAACCCTGCATTTTCATACAAATGTGGCTTTGATTTTGATGGCGAGGTGATGGAAGGGCTCCATTCCTGTATTCATAGGATGGTACCTAATCCTGAGCTTCATAGCAAAATCAATCGCGAGATATAGTATTATCAAGATTGTGTTGGCCTATTTGGCTTTGATGATGCTATTAGGGAAAGGACCCTCTTCACACCACGTAAGTGACAAGTCATCACTCATTAGAAATTAGAATTTTCAATTTAGAATTTCCTTACTTATAATTCTATTTTTTTAAAATTCAATTATGTAACTTTTATTTGAAAGTTTAATTATGTTTTTTTGAATTTTTTATTTCTTTATTTTGTTGTAGATATTTGGTGATGAAGCTATGGTGCAAGGGCACCAAATTTGCAGAAATTGGCCATAAGAATCTTGAGTCAAACATGTAGCTCTTCAAGGTGTGAGCGCAATTGGAGTGTATTTGAAAAATTACATGCAAAAAAGCGCAACAGGTATAACTTTGAGCTCCAGCGTTCAGTTGAGCAATTACACTTATTGTAATTATTAATTTTTAATTTATGACCTTCAAGTGTCAAGAGTCGAGACTCATTAGTTTTTTTGACACTCTTACAAGTTGGAGTTCGCACGCCTCAATGATTTAGTGTATGTGCATTACAACATCCGACTTTGAGTGAGGCAAATAAAAGCACCAATGAATCCAGATGCCATTCCCTTCGACAATATTGATGTATTGTCTCAGTGGAGGGTGGAGTCTGAGGAGCCCATCTTGGAGGAGTCACCTTGATGGTTAGAGCCAGATGATCCATTAGAACAGGGGCAGCAAGAGTGAAGGACTCGGAGTAGGAGCAACACTCGGAGGAGGAGCAGGAGGAGGAGGAGGACACTGTGGGAGCATCAGCATCAACACCATTTGCTATAAATATAGGAGAGCACAGCTCCATACCTAGCACTCATTATTTGACATTAGGTGTAGAGGCAGGGTCAGGGTCTTCTACTACTAGGGGTAGGCCTGGCAAACAGCCCATCATGTTTTCCCATAAAAGGGGGAGAGGGCAGTGATTTCAGATGGATAGCTATTAGTTTTATTTGTTATGCTACATATAACTCATGACGATGAGATACTTTTATATATGTGATGTTATTTTGTATTGGTTCTCCACATTTGAGTCCTTGAATGGACAATTATCAGGGATCAGCAGGGTTTGGTATCGTCTTTGATGTATCACCTCTATTTGACATCATATATATCAATGCTTTCTTCATATTTATGTGCCAATGTGTTTATTTCATGTTGTTATTGCTTTATATGATTAAAAATCTGAAAAAAATGAATATATTATGCAGTTTTTATGATTGTTGATATTTGCCGATACCGATATTTTCAACACTGTGTTATATTATATATGAGTTTTATAACCAAGATTACAAGACAGTCTTCATCACCTCCTATTCATAGATTACAAGAGTCTTCATCACCTCCTTTTCATAAATGTTTCCAAAACATCAGTGTCCTCAAAAAATTCATTGTTTCTTCCCTTTTTTTGGATATATCTCCATACAATTGTGAGCTTCGGAATGGGTTACTTTTTTAGAAAATATGGAATGATCAACCATTCCGAGCATGTGGAGCTCACTTATTAACCACAATGAACACTTCCGAACCCTAAATCGGAATAAATGAGGATGATCATTAAGCGCTGTTTTGATGTTGAGTCTTCTTAATTCTGCTATAGTTTTAATTTTTCTGCATCTGGATTCTGCGCAATTAAAACGTACAAGTTATTGATTTTCTATTAAATAAATTCTAAATTCCATGTAAAATGCCCGGCTTACCAATCCATTCTATTTTGGGATTTTTTTTCCTTGTTTGAGGCAACTTGGCAAATAACACATGGAATGCAACCTCCCATTTTGTGATGCATAGATTGTTGGGACATAAATGTATTCCCTATTTTTTGTGATGCTTTCTATTCAGAAAGGGTAGATTTTGTCGGCAAATGCACCTTGTTTAGTGATGTAATTATTGGCTTATGATGTAAACCTTACTAAGCCTCAAAAAACTCCATAAGCAAACAGACTTATCTATGGGTTTATAACGCTTCTTTCAGTAAAACTTGCGTTTGTGGTTTTAACCCTAGAAGTGGTGTACCGAGTTTTTACTGATGCTAATTTTCTTATATTGTTTTTGTCTAGGGATGTCATGTCGAGCCAAGAGGTTGTCAACTTCATACATGAACACATTGATGTTGTAAGTCTTGAAAACTTGATCTTATTGACCTTGCTTGCATGCTCATGTCCCAATCAAAACGTGGAGTCATTTTTCATATTTATTTTCTAAGAGGTTAGAGTCACAAGTGTTTGACTATATGCAAATGGTCACATCTGTGGGGTTGAGGATTAAGGTTGTAAAGGCCCGTATTTAAGTTGTTAGCTAGTGTCGGTGAGGAATCTTCCCTCTAAAACAGCAAAGACATGCCACTGGAGATTGGGAAAGGAGGTGCGAGCCGTAGTTTGAAATAAAATTATAACGTGTTGATTTATATTTTTTTTATAAATTGCAGGAGAAGAATCTTTCAGCAGTGTGCGAAAAGGTTCTTGACAAATGTCTTGCTCCAAGTACAGCTTTAGGTGAAGGTTGTGACAACATGACCATTATTGTAGTGCAGCTCCAGCACAGACATTGAAATAGATGTTATAGCTTGATCTGCACTTGAATTTAGTACTCTTCCACTGCTTATGTAAAAGTATACTCACATTTCTTCCTAACCTTTAGGTCATATTATACATGCACGGGCATATTGATAGCATGGTATGGTGCCAAAACAATTTCATTTTGTCAAAGCATTCTTCTCATTAGCAGGTTATACTGGTTTGTATTGTTAATTCAGAACAATGACCAGCATTAGAAGAATGCTTCTTGCTGCAGAAGTACGCTGGCCATCTGGTCAAAACAAAGAATTCTACGAAATTGTAAAAGTGTGTTATTGGTTGCATTGAATACTTACCCCCATGTCTATCAACTTTAGATTTATGTACAGAGTCTTCAAGTGTCTGAGGTTAAACTTGAATGCAGACTGCATTTCAAAAGTTTTCCAGTGTAGACTCACTTTCCAGGCCTAGTGTTTTTCCAAGAATTATTAATGCTGCCTATTTTCTCAGGTGATGATATTTCTTGTCCTGGCGAGAGTAAGCTTCTTGTATGTACATAAACTCTGCAGTTGTGAAAAGAGTAATTAAACATAACATACATTAGCCACATTGGAGATCAATTTTACTGTTATGTATACTGAGTATTGTATTGTATATTTTATTTTACTTTTATACATTTCCTGCACATGGTTTATATATTCCGAGTTATATACAATTATAATTATAATCAGCATAGATCTATCTTAAGTATGGATCTAACATGAGCTAACAGTGATCAAATTTCTTCACTTGCAAACTTATTTAGAGTGCAAAATACAATGTGTTATTTTTCATTATTTAAATTGTATTTTTAAATGCTAAATAAAGTATATATAGGACTTAATAAATGTTTGAACCATAAATTAATTTTCTGTGATTATATATATATATATATATATTATATATATATATATATATATGATATATATAAATGATATTACATATACATAATGTACATCGAGACATTTTATCACACAAATTAAAATGGTTTTCTCATTAGTATTATATGTTAATATAATTTGTAATAAAATATTTTATAAATAACTCATATTGAATACTTTACAACATATCCATTTTTTTTTATTATAACTGACATTATTTTTCAATTTAGAACATAGTTTTTAACTTTTATTTTTATTAAAGGGGAATGGATAGACTGACACACTTACATCCCCTCATATTGGGTTGTAGAATGAGCCTCTTGGCTCAATCATGAAATTGTGTGCACGAATAAGTGTAGGATATATAAATGTAGACCTCTTTCTGTGCTCTTATACCATTGGTTAATTATTAGAGTTATGTGATATAAAAATTAATATAATAAACGTAACAATAAAAATGAATTTAATAATAAATTAAATTAGCATAAATCCATCTTAATCTGAATATGTGATATAGAAGTGAAAAAAATAAACTTAATTGTAAAAATGAATGTTTCTTTTTATTTCTTTTTAATCACTTTAATAATGTAACTCTAATAAACTAAAATGATTTTTTTACTATGATATAAAAGTAAAAAAACAAACATGATAATAAAAATGAATATAATAATAAATTAATCCAGCACATATTTATCTTAATCCATCTACCTTGGTGCTTAATAAATATGAATTAACAAGGATTTATGTTGATGATATCAATGTTCACTTTGGTTGTTATCCTATGTATATGTGTTTCAAAAGTTAAAAATGATAAGACCAAGGACTTCACATATGTAGGTTATTGATTTAATGCATTTATTGCACCGATTAGGATGTGCTACTAATTCTTCTTTTAAAATTCTCATCCCTAAAGAGTCGAGAGATTCCTCTAATCTCTCTTTCTATAGACTTAGACCAATATCTATTTGTAATGTCGCTACAAAATCATGGCCAAAATAATAGCAAAAAACATAAACATCTTCCCAATATAATTTCTAAAAATCAGGGGGGGTTTCTAGAAAAAAGACAAATAGAGTATACAGTTTTGGTCCAATTCAATCTAGTAAAGGCAATATAGATAAAGGAATGGCCATAAATATAGACATGGCCAACATTTTTGATAGAGTTTGACACTCTTTACTTTTCGTGTGCTTCATAAAATGGCATTTTCCCCTAACTTTAGTAGCTTAGATATGCCAACTGGTGAATGGTTGTGCAATCTCATTCTTCAAAGCCACTAAAGGGCTTAGGTAGTGTTTCCTCCTTTCCCCACTATTGTACATTGTAATGACTGTTTTTTCAATGGAAATATGGAACATGAAACAATATCCTAAAATCTTCCAAGAATCAAAATAGTAAGAGGCATAAAACATCAACCATTCACAATTTGAAGATGAAAATTCTCTTGGGGGAGCATCAAATATCATGGCAGCTAGGTTCAATTTTTTTTTTTGGATCTCTACCTCAAAAAATCTAGAGGAACAATAACATGTCAAATATACACTTAGAATATAGGAAATCATAGGAAATCATCTGTGCAACTCATCTAAAGATCTCTCCTTTTGTGCCATACATTCCAAACATGGTGATATAAATGAAATTGGTAACTCATAATGTTAACCATACACAAGCTCAACATTGGCCATATGGTTATAAATTTGTCATGCTTAACAATAAAACCAATAAAAATAAAATAAAATTGAAGCTTTTAATTGAGAAATTTGAAGAAAAAAACACGTTAATATAAACACTTGTCTCTAGGTTGAACTACAACAAGTAAGTAGAATGAGCATCCATTACTTCGTTTTTCATCCTTATTTGTCTCGAATCAATAATTTACAATGATGCTCAAAACAATGTTGCAAACTCACATTGTCAAAAACAGTGTTTTATGGCAGCTCCTCAAGTATGATTAATGTATGATTTACATAGATATAATAACATATGGCTAGGCATTCTACACAAATTTTCAGATTTAAATTTAAATTTATTAAATTTATTTTGAAATTTCCAAGTTTTAATGCTTGAAACATTTTCATTTGAAATTCAACTTGGATTAGTAATAGTAAGTTTCTATCCTTCCTTGAAAAAAAAGAAACAAAACAAAAAATAAAACAAAAACAAACGAAAAGTAAGTTTATATCCTTCCACACTATAGCCATTTAAACCATTTTATATTTGAAAATCAAAATTGGATGTGAGTAAAAAAAACTCCCATCATTGATAGCTTTTTACTATGAAATTTAAACACAACCATCCAAATAATCATTTATTAAGCTTAATTTAACATGCTTTGAAAAAGTTTTTTCAAGAGACAATGCACATTGTTGACACTAATTTAAATATATTGTCTTCAAACAATACTTAGTATCATCCAGAAAGCAAAAAGGATACCTAGGTGATAGACCAAGACAAAGTATTTATGACATGTAGCATAGATGCATATGTGTACCAAAAATAAATCAAATATAATTATTGTTGTCCCTAGCATAGACAAATAGTTACATATACATGCCAAAGTTATTGCTAACATGTGTTAGAGATGCACATATGCAAAAGATTAAGAATTTGGTGATAAGGCCAGAGTAGCAATAAATGCATAACCCCACAAGTATTTTCCATCCACTAGCTTCAGTTAATTATTATGTTTAATAGAAATTGGGATAGATTTATATTAATAAAATCAACATTAAAGATTCATTGCATGAAAACAAATGGGCTTCCGGTCTTGAGAATATTCAATTGTCCATACTAGTTTTTTTCGTATTACATTCAAAGGATATCCCCATATGACTAAATTCCAAACGATCTAGAAACATATATTTTATAGTGCATTAATAGCAAGAAAAATTTGAAATACATTCAAGAAAAAAAAGTGAGGTGGATTAGTCACACATCTATAATTTGATCCTTCGTTGGGTCCATTGGAACGTTATTTCTTGAGTGCTTAGATCTCGACGATGGAGCTTCTTTTGGCAGGACCTTGTTTTTTGTAGAGACTTTCTCAAAATTTGCTGTGAGTATTCTAAGCAGAAGCAATCTAGGAGTAGGGGAATTTGAAGATCAAGAGGAGAGAGGAGCTAGCTAGACCTAGATTGCTTTGATATCATTCTCAAGTAGAGAGATTACTTGTCATCGTCATTATTCCTCCACTACAACTCTAGTGACTTGATTCCTTTTTCATGGCTCTACAATAACTTCCTTGTATGATGTATCTCTACACAATCCATTATGAGTGTCTAAGTTGGCTCTAGTAGGCATCTGTTGGTTGTTATTAACCAGCTGGGGAAGGAATTTAAAGCATGAATAATAGTATGTGGGAGAGGAGAGAAATTCTCAATGAATTAAAGAACAACAAGAACCTAGTCCATGTAAGTAGCACTTTCGATGATAATTCAAAGGAACCAACAAAAATGAATGGTATTATCCTTGTGCACAATGAATAAAGGAGGGGAATTTAGATCCAAAGTTTGGGAGACGAATCCATAGTTTGAAGGGCACAACATGAAGAAGGCTATAGACATCAAATTTCATGAGGTGACAAGATGGTGCGAATTGAGGAGAATAGCTCTGAGAAGCGTAAAGTTGCACCAACGATAAAATCCATAAGGACGGGGGGATTGGATGGATAAAAAACTAAATTAACTTCCATGGATAAAATCCCATATGCAGTTGGACAAAGTACAAAACTACAACCACAATTGTCGGTGGTAGATACGTCAACCATGTGAGGGTGGTGGGGTGGTCTTGTCGATCATCCCTCATTAGTAGCTTGCTTTTCTACTACGATGCACTCCATTAAATGCCATATGTTACATTGTTAATGTGGTTCATAGTTGAAATAGGAGATGGATTGGTCGTAAACCTTAAAATTGATGATAAGAACCCCCAATTCTTTTGTTGTTTCCCAATTTGCCAACTTGCCTGCTTCACAATTTTGATGACAAGGGATTTACAAGTAGGAAATAAAGGCCACTTTTTCAATGTTTATTCAAGGCATCATAGAGGTCAGCTGATAATGTTGGCGGGTTCTATTAAGGTGAAGAATTATAATAATAATTGTTGAGCCCCCCAGTACTATCATCCTAGTTACTTTGATGTTATTTATGAGTGTCAAACCTTAGAGAAATGCATATGCTTCTGCTACATCATTTTTGGATACACCTAGGCTCCATGCATATGTGTACACCTTTGTCCCCATATGATTAAAGAGAACACCACCCTTCACACCCCACAAAATTTGCCCCCACACACTTTCCGCCCTGGGGTTCTCCTTTGAGGCCCCATCAAAGAACATTATATGCAATTACTGAAATTTTAACCATGCATTGAATTCATGGTTATTGTAACAAAGCTTCTAGCATGACTTGGTCACTGTGAGCTTTCTAATTCAAGGCACTTAAATGTTAAATTGCTTAATCCATTTTGTTTCTTCCATATCTAGTTCATTTGAGGATTGCAATAATGAAATTTTGGATTGAAGGATTTTCGATAGAAGGAAATACCTCTAATAGCAACTTGAGTGGTGGAAGAGTCTTCGTGAGAGAAGATAACCTTGTTTCGATCCAACCAAATCTTCCAGTGGATATACTTGGGGATTGTTGCTAGGATCTATTGAAAACCCCTTTATTTTTTAAATCCCCCCTATACAATCTAGACCATTTCCAAGAGTTGGGTCATGGGTATGGGATCTTTGATACCTATGGTTCATACTTGGAAAAACAAAAGTCAAAACAACGAGAGTGAAATCACATTTCAAAAAAAATGGTCTCGAGTATTTTGTTTCTTTTTTGCATAATACACATCTTGAGGGGTAGTGGGGATTTTTCCATGAACATGGATCCAACAAAAGATATTTATTTTTGGTGAATCAACAATATGCGAAATCGTTTTCAAAAGGGGAGATCTTGGATGAAAAGCAATAGAGAAGAGGCGCTGAACGTAACCCTTTTTGACATAATAGCTAGTGGTTTCGCAACCTTTACAATATTTAACTATATGATGGTGTGGAGTGCATCCTTTTAGAGATGCTTCTAGCTATGTCGAAGCTTGTTTGAGAAAAAACATCCTTTCTAGATGCCTAATTGTGCCCATAACAAAATATTATGAAGGGTTTTCCTACCCTATTAAGGAAGCCATTTCCTTATTTGGTGTAGATCACGATTATTGGAAAGTGGCGGATATCTCGTTATGCCATCTGTCAATAAATTAATTTTGTTCCCTGTTGTCAGGATCCATCTCAATTTTGTATGGATGAGATGGATATAATATCTCAGGAGCTTCCATAGAGGAGAGCCTTTTTGGTCTTCTCTTTCCATTTCTACGCATAAAAGTTTATGACCCTAAAAGTATTTTTTTTGGATTACTTTCTTATAGCAAGCATATTTTCAACTAATAAGTCTCCAAAGCATCTTTTCCCCTAGAGCAATGTTCACTAATGATGGGTATTTCACCGTGAAGGTCCTGTATGATTTAGGAACTCTAACAATAGACCAAAAGATATTTATTTTTGTTGAATCAACAATATGCGAAATCATTTTCAAAAGGGGAGATCTTGGACGAAGAGCAATAGAGAAGAGGAGCTGAATGTAACCCTTGACATAATAGCTAGTGGTTTCGCAACCTTTGCAATACTTAACTATATGATGGTGTGGAGTGCATCCTTTTAGAGATGCTTCTAGCTATGTCAAAGCTTGTTTGAGAAAAAATATCCTTTCCAGATGCCTAATTGTGACGACAACAAAATATTATGAAGGGTTTTCCTACCCTATTAAGGAAGCCATTTCGTTATTTGGTGTAGATCACGATTGTTGGAAAGTGGTCGATATTTCATTATGCCATCTGTCAGTAAATTAATTTTGTTCCTTGTTGTCAGGATCCATCTCAATTTTGTATAGATGAGATGGATATAATATCTCAGGAGCTTCCATAGAGGAGAGCCTCTTTGGTCTTCTCTTTCCATTTCTATGCATAAAATTTAATGACCCTAAAAGTATTTTTTTTAGATTATTTTCTTATAGCAAGCATATTTTCAACTAATAAGTCTCCAAAGCATCTTTTCCCCTAGAGCAATGTTCACTAATGATGGGTATTTCACCGTGAGGGTCCTGTATGATTTAGGAGCTCTAACAGTAGACCAATTTACTAAATGGAATCTTGTGGTATTGGTTTTCCCCTTCCATAATAACTTTCTCATTTCTTCGGCTATTTGATCCTTTATGCCTACTACCATAGCCAGTAAAATCAAGCACTAGAAGACTAGAAGAGGCAAGGGAACTACTTTGAGGAAGATGCATCCTCCTTACATGCTGAGCCACTAAGCAGTCCATTGTGAGAATATCTATTTTATTTTACTAATGTGTTGGACCCAAGCAGAAGTGGGAGTTGAATGCAAACATACAAGAATACATGGGTATTTGAATGATTTCCAAATTTCAACAAAGATAAGGAGATATATCTTGAGATGACTTGCACATATGATTTCTTATATTTTAGGTCTATATTTGATATTTTATTGCTCCTCTAGATATTTTGAGGTAGAGATCCAAAACTTATTTGAACCTAGCCACCATGATTTTTTACTATTATTTGGTAGCTCAAGGACAAATTCTCTCCTTTGGAAAATCTTCCTCATTAATAAAGACCCCTCCTAGCCCTTGGAAGAATTTAATTTGGTTAAAGAAAAAATATATTTTTAATATGGAAACCCACATGGGTACAAAAGTTCAGGTCATCCTTAAAGAGAAATGAGACACCCTTGGAAGTATATAAATACAAGTCAAGTGACCCTCATTTGGACATCACCAACAAGCATCTTCTCCTCTTTCTTCTTTGTTTTGGCTCACACAAGTCTGAGTTCAGTTCACGAAATTGGTTCGTACAGGTCCGAGTTTGTAGGGTCCAAGCTTGCACATGTGAAGAAGGGATTCTGATATGTAGTCATAGGGTTGGAATAGGGAATTCTCGGTTGTAGCCTCTCGTAGGACAAGGTTCTCCCAACTGGTGGAGAGCTCCAGCCGCACGAATGATCACTAGTTTTGTGTGCTGTATCCTAGGATATTGTTGACAGTTAACTGCAGATTTTGACCATTGACCATTGGCTTGGAAACTTTGATTTGAAGCGGATTTGTCTATGGGCTCATCTCTTGGCTATTGTTTGTTATTTTTGTTGGGAAGTCTTGTGTATGGTGAATTGGAACATTGTAATCTCTATTTTTTGAACATTTATGATAATCTAATAAGAAGAATAATTTGAGAGGGTTTACCCCCTTGTGGGGTTTTTCCCTAGTCTTTGACCAAATCCTTGTGTCTCTTATTGCTCTTAATTGTCATCTATTTTCTATTGCATTTATTGTTCTATCTATAATTTCTCTTGATAATTGGAAAAATAAAATGTGTTGAAATATTGCTAATTAAAGAAAATAATTGGGCTAAAGTGATTGTAATAGCATAGAACAACGGAAAATTAACATTTACGCTTCCCCCAAGAGAATTGTGTCATCTGCAAATTGGAAATGGTAGATGTTTTTGTGCCTCTTATTATTTTGATTCTTGGAATATTTTCATATATCGTTTCATGTTCCATATTTCTGTTGAAAAATACAACCATTAATATGTGCAATAGTGGGGAATGGGGGGAACACTACCTAGTCCCTCTAGTAGCTTTGAAGAATGAGATTGCACAACCATTCACAAGTGGGCATATCTAGGGAGGGTTGATGCATGAAGATATCGAGCTGTTAAAGTTAGGGGAAAAGCCCATTTTATGAAGGATATAGAAAAGTAAAGAGTGTCAAACTCTATAAAAAATGTTGGTCATGTCTATATTTACTTCCATTCCTTTCTCTCATGCTTTTACTAGAGTGAATGGATTCTTGGAACAAGACTATATTATTTATATTTTGTCTTTTTTCTCTAGAAAACCACCTGATTTTTAGAAACTATATTAGGAAGATGTTTTATATTGTTTGTTATTATTTTGGTCATGATTTTGAAACTACATTTAAATAAATATTGGTCTAAATCTATAGAAAGAGGAATATTGGATTCTTTAGGGATGAGAGCTATGAAAGAATTAGTAGCACCTCCTGACTAGAAATATTTCTGAACATACCTTAGCATCTTGATAAGATCAGTTTTAATGATGTTCCAACAACTTGTGAAGAAGTGTGTGGAGAATCCATTTAGGCTTAGAGCCTTTATCTAGATCCATTTCCTAAATAGCCTTTTGGACTTCCTCTTCATTCAACTCCTTGGTTAGGAATTCACTATCTCCTAGTGTTATGGATGTGGGAATGTGCTCCAACATTTATGAAAACTAATTTGGAGTAGCTCCATATTTTGCATACATGAGTCTTCAAAGTGCTTAATAGTTGTTTTTTTATTTCTTCAAAGTATTTGATGAAAACTTCATCCTTGAATTATGTTTTTTTCTCCATATTAGCCTTTCCTTGGCCTGCTTGTGTAAATAAGTCATATTGTGATTTCTTTTAGATGGCAATATACTCTTGGATTTAAGTCTCCATGTTTCCTCTTCATTTCAAAGATATTTCTAATAGGTTTGGAAGGCTTCATGCTACTCCATGAGAAGGTGTTTAGTGACATATTCTTCTTCCATTTTGGATTGAATTTTGTGTAAGACATCTTTTGAATCATGGATTTCCTTGGTTGGATGGGTGTAAAAGGTTTTGGCCCAACATTTCAGTGCCCACTTTGTTAGTCAAAGTTCTTTCTACCATATATATAAAATGACCCCTTGATCCATGTGTTATAGGTGTTGTATATGAGATTATTTGCTTCTTCACTTTTTAACCAAAGGAGGTTATACCTAAATGAAAATGGGTCATAATAAAGAGGTGGGGACAACAATAAGGATATCAGCCTATGATTAAAGATTGACTAAGAGATAACATTGAAGGACACATAGTTATTCTTATCTAGAAAGTCATTATGGATGAGGAATCTTTCTAGCTTAGGAAAAATGTGTCTAGGTCCCACCCTTTTATTTGTCCATGTGAATTTTCCGTTTATGGGATTCAGATATATTTTATCCATGTGAGACAACAAATCCTTCATTTTTTTCTCTAGAGAGGTTTCCAACTAATATGCCTCCTCTTTTTTGGAGGGGTTCATTTTTGTATTAAAGGCCCTTATTGTTATGTTTCTTTACCAAAATATGGTGTCCCTTATTGTCAATAATGAATCCTGATATTCATTTTTCTTTGTCAAATTCACTGCCATTTGAATGCTCATAAAATTTTATACTTCCCCTATTTGATAATGAGTAACTAGATAACAACCAATTATGTGTATTGAGACTATGCTTTAGATTGAACATCTTATTGTTCCAAATTGTGCATAATCCCCTAGAGGAACCTCTTGAGCTTATTGTGTTTCATTCCCATTCTTTCCTTAGATTCCTACAGACACTGAGAGATTCATCCACCACTAGTTTGGTTTCTTGGATTAACAAGACCATGGATTTTTTTGCATCGATAAGATCTCTCATCGATTCTAATTTGTGTTTACTACTCAAGCCTATGAAATTATTGTAATAGACTAATTTTATAATTTATTTCCTATCTTGGGTATCCCTCATGTAAGACAACTTGTGACACTTTGATTTCTTGTGATTTTCACTCCTAAAGTGTATTTCTCTATGACTTGTTGTTTTTCTAGGTCTTTGTCTCTATCTCCTTGTTCTATAGATTCTCTGTTTGTTTTTCTCCCTTTTTTTTTCCTTCATTGATTCTTCTTATGTTTCGTCTTTTTCTTGAATCTTGTAACACCAATCCAACTCAACATTTTTTTTAAATCTTTGTTAACTCATCCCTTTGTGAACTACATAGAAGAACAAGCAATTTATATTATATAACGTACCTATTGTTAATGTCTTAATAGACAAATTTATTAATTATTAATTGAATTCTCCAATGTTTCATAATAGTAATATATGTACAAGTCAATGGAATGAAATACTAAAAAATAAATTCAGTATTAAATTGAAAATTAAAGAAGTTACAATTTATTTTATTTTTGGAATCTACAATGATAATACAATGTCACCAATATTCTTATTAACACAACGTGTAAGCCAATATTATTTTATATTGATATTAACCTTTGCTTCCCTGATTCATTCCTTCCACTATACTTATAATAAAATTCAATTACTTTAATAACTATCTATAATTCTAGTTTCAATTAATCACTTAAATATGGTAATAACATCCAGTATTAATTTATTCAATACAATTCCATTAATTATTTAACAAATGCATTGTTTTGGAAATATTAAATGATCGCATAACATATAAATATATATCTTTTCACACAACTATAATTCATATATAAGCATTTTATTATGAACATGGAGACTTTATATTCTCATTTTGGTCCCAATTCATTACACTCAAATAACATACATGAAGTTATTCATTTATTTTGGTACCCTATGTAAGTCTATGTTTATTATTAAAGGTCAATAGATCCATTTCAATAGAATGGCTATAATATATTTTTAATCATTGACTCGGTTCTTTCCTCCTGGAATAATTTCTCGAGTTTATCACAGCCTGATTAAAAACATGTTGTTGCACTACATAGTTAAATTCTATGATATAGTTACAATTGGGTAGATTGTACCCTGAGTACCCTAGTCAACAACAAGGCATATTGTTTGGATTCGAAACACAAGTATGGAGTAATTTTCATTGATCCAAGTGTATGGACAATTACTTGGGTTCCATCTAATGATAATTTTAACGAGATGAGGACATATTTCTTTCCAATTAATAGTACTAACTATCTTGATTACGTGGCAGGTCTTATTCACAATAGGGGAGGGATGTTATTTCTTGTGCACCCTCTCTACCATAACCCTTAATGACAGTTAGGATGCCAATTCATCAATATGACATATGTCGAGATGGAAATGCCACCTGTCGTGGTGGGTGGGCACTTTAATATGCCTTTTTCCATGCATGATTCTATGTTATTTTCAGGTGGTTTCTGAAACTTTGTGTATTGGTGTTTGAGCCCAATGTGTGGCCACTTGATACTTATTCGATGAGCCTCCTTCTTTGGTCTAGCTTAAAATTTGTCATTGCGTTGTTGGGTTTATGTTGTTATTTCACATGGTTTGTGGGGGGGGGGGATTTACCATGGTTTTTGTAGTGGTGGATGGTTTCTTGTTTTATGGAGTGTTGCCCCATGCTCATGGCACACCAATATTTGGTTTTTTCGTCTACATTAGACCCTATGGAACATTTTAGTCGGTTCAGTGTTGGAAATAAAGGTCTCACGCTCCAATAGGTTTTCATGAGGGTAAGTGCTTTTAGTTGGTTCTCTCTGTGAATTTCTTATGGGTTTTTGCAGTGTTCTCTTTATTTAACCCCACCATCTATTCTTTATCTCTATTACAGGTAAGATTTGGCGATTTGTTGGGTTCTGGTCGATTGTTGCAGTTGTGATTGGTCACGGAAAGCTTTGGCGAGGTGTCAAGGTCTAGCCAACTATTGCAACAACGTTTGGGCATGGCAGAAGCCAACTATTACAACAACGTTTGGGCATGGCAGAAGCTTTGTGATTGGATCTCCTATAGGATTTTTTATACTACTAGCCATAATTGTCACTGTGTTTATGAACACATTCAATTTGTTGGGAGTTGTAGTCCATTGAGTGAATTATTGTGTGATTTTTGGTGCATTTATTGAATTGTTATGTGGGTTTTTGTTTATGGGTGTTATGTGAACCTTTGTGGGTGTTGTGTGAGTAGTTAAATTGATAGGTGTTACTTAAACTACCAATATGCTAGAATTGTTATCCATTGAGCGAATTCTTATGTGGGTTTTGGTGAATTTCTCGTATTGTTCTGTGGGTTTTTTTATGTGGGTGTTATGTGAATTTTTGTGGGTTTTTGTCTATGGTTTTATGTGAAGAAACATACAGAAATTAGAATTTTTTTTACAAAAAATTATAGAAATTTCTAGCCACAATATTTACAAAAATTAAAATAAAAATGGATACAATTTTGTTTGCAACAGATTATTTGAGTTTGTTGTTATATGAGGGTTTGACCCTACTATAGCTTAGTCTTAGATTTTTGTAGCTTAGAAATGAAGATTTCTTTGATGCAAAAATTACAATACTTGTTGGATTGTCAAAAGTCAAATTCTTTTTATTAAAAAGAATATTGCAGACTAACACTAAAAATGAAACTAGAGTCTTGATTTTGTACGATTTCTTCTTTCACATATATGTATTTATAATAGGTTATTAATGTATCTTATACATTTGATTTTGATTACAATTCCGTAAACAGTAAGGAATGTTATGACCTAGGATTTAATCCAAAATCACCATGTAACAAGCAACAAAGGCAATCATTACAAAATCCACATCATAATGTGATTACACCAAAAAAATACGACCAGGGAAAGTTTTAGGGGCTAATATTCCCCCATGGGCTAATTTTCTATAATTTTTCCAAAAAACAGATTCGCTAATTTGATTTTTTTTTTGAAAAAATGATTCGCCCAAATTTTATAGAATGAAATTATTTTACCCTAAAAATCGCCAAAAAATTATATACAGACTACATAAAAATATTATAAATTTGAATATTTTTACAAAAATATCTCCAAACATTTTATGGATTTCATATTATGGACTAGTGGGATTCACCAAGGTTTCTAAACTTTAAGATAAATTTCCATCCTTAAAATTTTCCCTGAGTACAACACCCGTATGATTGATGGCCTCCAAAATCTTCATTTCCCAAGCTTGACGAGTTGTTTTCTTGAGCTGCGTAGGATGGTATACCTAAGAATGGTTGATTAGAATGTATTGGATTGTTTCCATATGATTGAGTCCAATTTTCCCCTTATAGCCATGGAGGAAATAAGTAGCCACAATTCACACTTGTGTTGATAACCCCTACATTAAGTGGAGGTGTATGATAATCATACATAAGATTGATAATCATAAATAAGATTGACACCTACATTTGTAGGAATACAACAAGTGGGAAAACCCCCTTGTTGATAGCGGGGCACTTGGATGTTTATGAGGTCTTGGTATAATGATTTATTATCTACAATAGGTCCAATGTGTTTGACATCATCCTTATTTTTCCTTGACTATGATTTTCAACGCTATATTTCATCCCTCGTTCTTTTTGAAGCAATTGTTGAGCATTTCTTGATTCCTTTTCTAACCTTTACAATTATTTTTTATGGTCCTTCTTTTTCCTTACTTTCTCTCTTTCAAGCCTTTCCTTTGCTTGACATTTTGTTGCAACAATCCTTGTTGCATTCTTTTCCTTAGCTAAATCCTTCTTTTTATGTTTTAAATCCTAAATTTCAAGTTTAATTTGTCCAGACTCAACCAATAGTTTTATATAGTCTTCTGAGTTGAGTAACTATGAACTTTGGCCTAAACGAAAACTATTTGTTGTTCCTTGCCTTCTTTTCACTGACACTCTCTCTACTGGTAGCTTTAGGAACCAACCAAGTAACTCCTCCTTGCTTGACACTCACATTTCAATATCCTAGACAATTGATTGAAATCTATTGTTCTCTTCATCTGGTTCTTTGTTATGTACAAAATATTCTTCTAATGATCCATTGTCCACAAAAAAATAAACAATTTCATTGCTCAATTTTGTTAGTTGTGAAGACATGGTCATGCTATGTTCATTAGTTCTTGAGACATTATGTTTGTTTATATTCATCACGACTTTTGCTAACCATGGTGTCAGGGTTACTTGGCTTGGAATTATCAATTTATCATTTTTTCTTTCTAATGCATGATCACCTACAACTATATTCATATCAACATTGTCATTTTCAACCACATTCTCATTATCGTTTGCATGATCAATAGAGTCATTAAGAATATCACATGAAGAAGTTACATGTGCTTCAGTTGGTATAACAACGTCCATGTTACTATTAATTGGTTCATGATTATATTGTGTTTCACTTACATGTTCATCATCATCACCATAAAAGTGTTCTTGAGAGGGAGATATCATATTATCAGTTGCAAATGCATCTTCTTGTCCAACCACTTATTCTTGGGCATAAACATGTACTTGGAAATCCCCTTCTTGTTATTAACCATTCACGTCAAATTCCTCACTACAACTAGTATCATGCATAAGAACATCATAATTTAATGGCCATATTCTAGTCTTCCTAAACCCAACCTTGATATTTGAAGGTGTGGGAGCCCTTTTAAAGGCTTTATTTGCAAGCTCATCTAGCTCAAACCTTTTTACCTCCACCCCTAGATTTGTTGTCATCCATGAAGTTCATTATGGCCTAAATAGTTCTTGAAAGACCCAAGCACACTTACATCAAGGGGTTGCAGTCTATGAGTGGCTTGAGAAAGAAGTGTTAACAGGTCGATACCCAAATTATTAGCCTCCTCAATTATTTGCACAACAATGTGGCTTCCATGCCCATCTAAAACCAATAGGTGTTTGTTTTCAAGTGAGACATCACCTAGTATAGATGCACCAAAGTGAAAAATCCAATTCAAAAAAAGTTCTTTATTCATCCATGAATGGGGATGTCCAACCATGCATGCACCTGGTTCACAATTTTGTATATAGTTTTTGAGTTGAGTTTCACACGAGAACAAATAAAATCTTGGGATTGAAGCACCAGTTGCATTCACACAACATAGAATAGTTATCCACTCCCTACTCTTAGGCAAAATATTTGGCACGTTTCAGCTCCCTCTCTTGGAAATTACTCACATGCCACAATTCCCTCCTTCTTATAAACTTGTTTCGTCATAGTTCCATATATAGTCTAGAGCATAAGAGTGTTTGTCCTATGCACTAGAAAGAGTGTCATAGAACTTATACACAATTGCAGGGCATAGATTTAAAGCCCCGTCTCTTTCAAGGCATCAATTGTATGTAACACAAGGTCTTGATTCCTTTTTTTAAAACCAAATCACCATGATTTAAACCCATCTTTGAACGAGTTTGGTATCCCCTAACAGATTTGAGAAGATGTGGATTTTAGTTGTATCAACTCTAGCGCATGTCCCAATTGGGCCATATCCTCACACCACTGAACCACCTTGGCCTCCTACTCTTCATTCATAACTGTAAGAGGCCCTCTACGCTTTGTATGAGTGAGCCCATTTACCTGATAACATATTGAGGAGGGAGTAATCCCGTATTTTTTTGTAGATGCGTGAACTGAATATCCATTAAATATTATATCATCAATTGCAACTAACAAGTATTTTTTTGTCCATCCTCTTATATCACTAATATTCTTATTTGAACTTGCACCTTGAACTATGGTTGACAATGGCTCTGTGGTTGATGGTGGGATAACATCATCATCTGCTATCATCCTCAACAACAATGTTGTGAGCATTGTTGACTTTCAAATGATCCACCATGTCCTGATTAATGAAGTGCATCATATTTAGGCACCCTTGGTTACTTTCCTCCTTGTTTTCCTTGTACGAGCAACAATTACTAACTCTTGCCATAGTTGCAATTACCTACATATTTATTACATATGTTTAGTTAACATTATAATTGTATTATTACAAACAAATTTCTATTTGCATATTACATGATAAAGAACGTTTTTTGTTCTTTGTAATGGTTATTTGATCAATAATAATTGTTGGCTAACTATTTGTAGTTGAAGCCCTAATATCTTGATATTATAAGTTAATTGTGCATGTAAATGTATGTAAATGTTTGAATAATAGACTTGGAAAATAGAAATAAAAAATTGGAACGTGATTATACTAGAAATAAAAATAAAAAGAATATTGTGCAAAAACATTAGTGTTGAAACCTTATTATAATGTGCACACACTCTTTGATTGTATGTCTCCAAGGCTAATGAGTAGTTTGAATGTTTAAAATCCAAATTCATCAAGGGTTGAGGTTATTTTATAGTTATTTGTTGTTGAATTTGATTGGTAACAAGGATTGACATAGATTGCAATCTCTCAATTTTGAATGTGTGTTATAGATTGATTTGGATGTGATCTAATGGTTGGGAATTTGTTATGGTTGATCCTTGTGCTTTGATTTGTTTAATGGGAGAACTTAATGGATTGAGTGTTATTTATTGAACTTAGTGGGTTGAATTGTTGAATAACCATGTAGTTATGACTGACATCCATCAACTACATATATGTTTAGGTATGAATGTGCCTTGGGATACTTAGCTCCAATTGAGCTCAGTGGGGGTTGAAGTGATGAGTACCTTGTACTGGTGGATTAGACTATTAAGGATATTTTATAGTTTTTTTTTTTTTGTTTTGTATGTATAATCATACCTAGAGGTAGTTGGTGTTAGCTCTGCTACATATTGTTGATATTTGAGGACCGGAAATAAGCTCAGTCCTTGGTTTACGCTCAAAGGAGGCTCATACTAGTCATTCTCACCTTCTCCTTTACCTCTCTCACCCTCCCTTCATTTCCATTTCCCGTGCTTTTTTGCTAAAAATCATATAAAGTCCCTTGCTCTCAAGCTCTAAGCACTTAAACCCATAACCCCCATAAACCCACACCCATACGACCACGCACCTTCACAAACTCTCCACTCGTAACCTCCGTCGTCAATCTTCGCTTCCTGATCTGATGGCTCTTGTCGCAGTAACTTACGTGATCAAATCCCCACCACCCTATCATCTCTGCCACGATCGAACGACATTCGCTCTCCCTGCCCCCGCAAACTGACGAGACGTTAACACACGATGGAGAGTGGTTTTCCTCTCTCCTCCGTCGCCACACATCACACGCTAATTGGCATTGCGCGCCATCGCTTGTTACCGCCCAACTCCGCAAAGTCGGTGCGATCAAGACCACTTGCCGCTTAGCCTTCTGTTGTCGCCTGATAACCCTTGCACGCCTCCTCCGCCTGATAGCCGTCAGATCGTCCGCCCGAAATCCAACGGCCCACGCTCGCTTCGCTCCCATCTCTCTTGATACCTTCCACCAATCAATCCCTGCCATCTATCCTCTTGATCTGATGGCTGATATTCCTCCTTCATCCGACCCGTCTGTCCACCAGGCATTCCACGCCCCTTGATCACTCCGTATGCCCGAAGGCTTAAGACGACTGGTCTTCCAGTACTCTTCAACAACCATATTTAACAAATAGTATGGCTAAGAAAGAAAAGGACAGAGCTCGAACAGATAACTGCATTTAACAATTATGGGTCCTTATTGATTCAAGCACTCTAGCTGCCCAAGAGGACAACATAGCACAGGAAAGGATCATATTTATCCACTAAAGCAAATAGACGCACTCAAAAGCTCCATCAGGCAACTAAATGTGGTTGGTGGTCAATTATGACCCTTCCATACCTAGAATGGCCGAGTGCCTTTGTATTGAAACTCTATATATACCCAGAAACAAGATGTAATCAAGTTTGATTGTTGATGTTTTGATGTAAGGTTCAACTTCCAGAGACTGTAACTATTTTGGCACTTGCAACTTCTCGTCTTCATTTTTAGCTAATACAAGCTTCTTTTGTTTTTAATTTCTCACTTTTCATTCTTCTTCTATTCCAAGTTGTGCTTGATATGTTGTATTTATGATCTCTTGATGTTTAGCATTAGAGAAGCTGTGATCCTATCTCTGTGTTAAAGTCTTGTATGTATCAGTGAATGAGTTATTTAGGTTTCTTTTCACCTAGCGCCAGAGAGCTATCATCATGTTTGTGCATAGAGAATTAGATTTGCATACTTCTTTACTGGTTGTAGTCGGCCATCACATGGTCTTGTGCATCTGTTGGTGTGGTTAGTATTCTCCATATTCACCCAATCCTTAAACTGTGAGTAATTGGTGGTCTAAATCCTTGTGGTCTGGGGGTGTTCACGCATGTCTGGAGTTAAACAAAGTAGAAGTGGTTATCTGGCTTGAACAAGCATCATTCCTTCCATTCATCCATTTGCAACAAGAAGTTGAATTTATATGTTCCCAAGCATCTCCGAGCTACAACCTAGGGGAGTTTCTTAGGGTGATAACATTAATTCACGCCGTTGCCAAGGAGAGGAGATTGAAGTTTAGCTTCCCTGGGAGAATGACACAGTTCCATCTTTGATGATAGACAAAGTCTGGACACATTTCTGGTTGTAATCATCTATCTAGTGACTCTACTGGAGAACCAACCTTTGGTGACTCCACATTACAGTTATGGCTCAGTTTGTGAGGCATTCTCAGAGAAATCCTCAAAAATCACCAGCCGACCCAGTGCCTGACCCTGAGAATATTGTTAAGCAAAGGAAAACATCACAGAAAGGAGCATCAGGATCAGGTAAGCCTAAGAAATCTTATGTATCTCTGCAAGAGAAGATTATAGCTGAGGATGTACAGTTTGAAGATATAGAGCCTAGCATTGTTAGTGAAGAAATACCCTCAGGGATTCATAAAGCTCCTTGTTCATTTAGTTCCCCTTTGGATCTCAGTCCAAAGAAAGCCTCCCATACAGTCCATCATATTCCTTTGTCTCTATCATCTATTTCTTTTCTTCCTACCGTTCAAACTGCCAGTATCCTTCCACCTACCCCAGTCATGGCAGGGCAGCAAGCACCCACAAAGATGGAAAGAATCATTGCTGCTAGGTATGGGCCCATGGTCTTGCCTGTTCCTTTAAATTCCATGCCTGCAGGAGAGTATCAGAAATACATGCCTAAGTTTACCGGTACATTGGCAGTAATAGCTAAAAAACATCTTGAGTCTTTTTGTAGTTATGTTGATAACTTAGATATCAGTGAAGATGATGTGTGGATGAGAGTGTTTGTTCAGAGCCTTGATGGAGAGGCTAGAAAATGGTTCAGAGAACTGGCCCCTAGGTCTATAGCAGACATTGAAGCATTAGATGATGTATTCTTAAGCATTGGGGAGATAAGAAAGACCTGCTATATTACCATACCGAGTTTGGAAACCTCCAGAGGGAAAATGGGGAATCATTTCCTGATTTTAATAAAATATTCAATCATATGTATAGTAAGATACCAACTGAATTAAAACCCACCCCCACCTCAGCCAAACTCACCTATGCCAATTCTTTTGACTCTAATTTATGCCTGCTTTTAAGAGAAAGAAGATGTGCCACTCTAGCTGAAATGCAAGATGCAGCATTAGAGGTGGAATCTAATATCATGGCTGCAGAGAAACTCAAAAATCATGTTGACAGAAGGAGGTAGAGAGGTGAGGCTTCTTCTTCCCCGGTTTCATCCTCATAACCTAAATTAGACAAAATGACTAAGATGATAGAGTCATTGGCTGCTGAAATATCTAAGCTGAAGGTTGAGCAAAGCTCTGGAAAGGCAAGGCTTCCAAACACATTTGCTCCAAGAAACCAAAATCCTTTCAGGAGAGCAAATGAACAATTGCAGATCATTCAAAGAGGTAAAGAGGCCAATGAGGAACAAAGAGTTAAGGCTCCTTTCCAAAACGTAGTCATGGAGGAGGAGAAGCTTGAAGAAGAGGATGAAATTCATTGCATGGAAGACAAAGGCGGCATTTCCTTTTTGACATTGGCTGCCTATGAAGAGTCATTACTACAGGACCAAAATAGCCAAAAGTGGGATAGAGAGGTTGTTTTGCAGACTGATGAACAACAAAGATATAATCTAAGGTCGAAAACAAACAATGTCAAGGAGAATCCTGCCCAAAGAGTTGTTGTCCCAACAGAGCAACAAAATATCAGACAAAAAAGACCAGCAGCTGATCCAGTCATCCTCAAAGCACCAGCTCAAGAGGTAAGAGGTCCTAACAAGTCCCCTTCCCCTTTCAACTTTAAATCAGAAGTCCAGAAGTTAAAAATGTTTGTGCCTCTGATAGAACTTGCAAAGAGTGAAGTTTTTAGAAAGCCTATTCTTGATGCTCTTGAGCTGAAAGCCATACAAACCTCTCATGACTGTGTAGATTTGCAAGACGATAAGCCTGTAGTTTTGCTTAGCCAGTGACTGAACCTACTAATAATAGTCCCCCATCATTCTATGTCTCCTTGACCATTCATGACAAAACCCTCCATAACTGCCTGCTAGACACAAGGGCCAGCCACAATCTGATGCCTAAAACTGTCATGGAAGAGTTAAGCCTTGATATCACTAGACCATATCATGATTTATTCTCATTTGATTCAAGAAAGATAAAATGCCTAGGATTAATCAAAGACCTGGCCATTACCCTAACTCAGCTGCCCATGAACAGCATGATGATGGATATTGTGGTAGCAGATGTTCCCCCTAAGTTTGACATGTTACTATCCAGGGGGTGGATTAAGAGACTAGGTGGGACATTACAAAATGATTTATCGTATGCCATTGTCCCAATCTTTGGAGGAGAAAGCAGGAGATTTTACAAAGAAGCGCAATTGGCCTACATCATCAGTGATGAGAAGAATCCTTCTAATCATCCCATCTATGCTGTGGATACCAATTTTGGAGCATGTATTCTCCAAATTGAAGAATCCCATAAGGCCTCATTGCAACTCAAGAAACTAATATTCCAGGCCAAGGGAGAGCAAGGAAGTCAGGTTTGGGAAATGTTCTTTGATGGAGCATGTTCAAGGGAGACTGCAGGAGCAGGCGTGGTGTTGATTTCTCCAAAACAAGAAAGCACACATTTGTCTTTTAAGCTGGCTTTCCAAGTCACCAACAATATAGCAGAGTATGAGGCTCTGATATTGGGCCTTAACGCAGCTAAAGATAGAGAAATCAGAAACATAAGGGTGTTTGGAGATGCTGATCTTATCATTCAGCAAGTGAACAAAACGTTTCAAGCAAAGCACCCAAGGCTGAAAGCATATCGAGATGAGGTATGGAGACTTAAAGATTCTTTTGATAATTTTTGTATCTTATATATCCCTAGAGTAAAAAATAATCTTGCCGATTCCCTCGTTGTTTCTACTAGTATGTTTATCCCTCCCATTCCCCCCAGACTAGTTTATGAAGTTCAGATGAAATATAGGCCATCCTTGCCCGATAATGTCCAGCATTGGAAAGTTTTTGAAGATAACGATGAAGTGAATAGGTTTATGCAAGTCATTGATGAATTCTCTGGAATGAAAATTGATCAGGAAAATGTAGCCTTGGAAGAAAATCCCCAGTCCCAGCTTAGAAACAAAATTGGCAAAAATAGCATTGTCCAACTATCCAACAATCATATACCTAAAGGCCTAGTTCCTTTAGAGAAGCTATTTGACCATAATGATGTGCCTTATAAGGCTGCCCAAAAGGAAGACCAATCTGCAGTCTATAAGCATAATATAGGGAGCCCAGAGCATCCAAGGTATATAAATTTGTCCGCCCATTTATCTGCTGCCTAGAGCTCTGAGTATGAAAATTTAATGAAGCAATTTACTAATGTCTTTGCCTGGGAATATAGTGACCTGAAAACATATGACAAAAATATCATCCAACATAAAATTCCTTTAGAGAAAGACACCATCCCTTTTAAACAGAAGCTGAGACCAATAAATCCTTTGCCCCTCCCGTTGATTGAAAAGGAAATCAAGAAGTTACTAGCTGCCAAAATCATAGTCCCTCTCAGATATTCAAATGGGTAGCCAATTTGGTAGTGGTAAGGAAGAAAAGTGGAGAAATCAGGCTCTGTGTTGATTTCAGAAACTTAAACAAATTCTCTAAGAAAGAAAATTATCCTCTACCCAAGATGGAGCATTTGCTGCAGAAAGTCTCAGGAGCCAAAGTTATGTCTTTCCTAGATGGATTTTCAGGGTATAACTAGGTTGTTGTGCATCCAAATGACCAAGAGAAGAATGCATTCACCACTCCTTGGGGCACTTTTATGTATTCTAAGATGCCTTTTGGGTTGATGAACACTAGAGCCACCTTTCAAAGAGCTATGGATATAGCATTTGTAGGAGAGAAGGATAAGTTTGTCCTTATCTACCTTGATGATATAACCGTGTACTCCCGCAGCCATCAAGATCATTTGCAGCATTTGAAGAAAGTGTTCCTGAAGTGCCAAAAGTTTGGTATTTCAGTCAATCCTAAAAAGTCACAATTCACTTTAGAAGAAGGCAAGTTGTTAAGACATGTTGTTTCTTCTACAGGTGTTAGAATCGACCCAAAAAGAGTAAGAGCAATACAGACTTTTTCTGTCCCAGGATCAAAGAAGGATATCCAGTCCTTTCTGGACAGGATAAATTTTGTAAGGAGGTTTATTCCTAATTTTGCAGAGCTTGTAAAACACATTACCTCCATGTTGAAAAAGGGGTCAAAGATCAAATGGACTGATACAGCAAGAAGATCTTTTGAATCCATTAAGAGAGCTATTATGGAAGCTCCTACTTTAATCAGCCCAAATTATAGCAAGGAGTTCCATATATTTTCATTTGCCTCAGATGACACCCTTGCAGCAGTTTTATTGCAAGCATATGAGGACGGTTCAGAGCATCCAGTGGAATTTTTCAGCAAAACCTTAAGGGATGTTGAGCTGAGGTATGATATCTTTGAGAAACAAGCATATGCTCTTATAAAATCTTTGAAAGCTTTCAGAATTTACATTATGCATTCCAGGGTAATTGCCTATGTACCCTCTACTTCAGTGAAAGATGTCCTAACACAGCCAGATGTTGATGGAAGAAGGGCTAAGTGGATTGCAAAGCTAATTGAATTCAACATGAATTGAAGCCCACCAAGCTAGTCAGAGGTCGGAGCATTGCTAGATTAATGGTTGAAGAAAATTGCAGAAGGCTGGATATGAATTTGATAAGCATAAATTTAGAGGATGATTAGGGATAAGGGGAAACAATTGAACTAGGGAAAAATCAGTCATTGGCAAAAAATATAGCTTCTTGTGAATGGTACTCTGCAATAGCTTAATTCTTGCTGAAGCTAGAAGTTCCTCCAGGCCTTAGTTCAAGCCAAGCCAAAACTATTAAGGTCAGGGCAGCTAAATAATGCATTCATGAAAACTTGCTCTACTAAAGGGACCCCTCTGGACTTCTTTTGAGGTGTCTGGACAAAGAACAATCCATGAAAGTGAGGCGGCAGTTTCATTCCAGCATATGTGGAGGACATCATTATTGGAAAACTACAGCCCAAAAAATCCTCAGAGATGGGTACTATTGGCCTACCTTATTCTTTGATGTCTTTTCATTGTTAAATCTTGTAACAGGTGCCAAACATTTGAAGGGAAGCAACACTTGAAGTTCCTGCCCTTAAAACCCATACATGCTAGTGGCCCTTTTCAGCAATGGGGCGTGGATTTCATAGGAGAAATTAATCCACATTCCAGTGGCCAACATAGATGGATCTTAGTAGCCACAAATTACTTCACTAAATGGATTGAAGCAATCCCCACCAGAAAGGCTGATCATCATGTGGTCATGAGGTTCTTGACAGAGAATATCTTCACTAGATTTGGTTGTCCACATAAATTAGTCATAGACAATGCAACAGCCTTCAAGGCAAAAGAATTAGTGGACATGTGCGACTCAATGGGCATTAAGCTAGTTCATTCCACCTCATACTACCCTCAAGACAATGGTCTAGTAGAATCTTCCAACAAGAGTCTGATAAGGATAATTAAAAAGTTGTTGGAAGACAACAAAAAGAATTGGGATTCTAAGCTCAAGTATACACTGTGAGCTGACAGAGTAACTATCAAGAAATCCATAGGGAATTCTCCTTTCAAGCTAGTATATGGCACTGAGGTTGTATTCCCAATTCAGTTAACCCTCCCTGTGGCAAAATTCTTACAAGAAGAGCAGAATGAGGAAGAAGACATGACAAAAAGGATCATTGATTTAGTAGATGTACATCAAATCAGAGAACAGCTGGTTGAGAAGTCTGTAGCACATCAAAAGAAGATCAAGGAAGCTTTTGACAGGAGGACAAAAACATATAATTTTCAGATTGGAGACTTGGTTCTTAAGTGGGATGCACTAAAAAAAAGAAAGGCAACCATGGGAAGTTTGATGCATTATGGACAGGACCTTTTATCATTTCTTAGATCCAAGGGAACAATACTTTCATACTGCAAAGTATGGAAGGGAAGGCAGTTTTTGATGGCCGAGTTAACGACCGATTTTTGAAAATTTATGTTGTTTAAGGTCTTCAGGCCTTAAAGTTGTAAATATGTTGTTTTATCCATTTTAGTGTAGACTCAATTAGACTCCATGCCTAATGGAACACTAGGAAATCTTGCTAATATGGTTTTTGTAGGAAAGGCAATGATCTGCAGTTCTTGAGACCTCACAGGGAGGATTTCATCCCCAGAAGGAGCTAGTGTTAGCTCTGCTACATATTGTTGATATTTGAGGACTGGAAATAAGCTCAGTCCTTTATTTATGCTCAAAGGAGGCTCATACTGATGATTCTCACCTTCTCCTTTACCTCTCTCACCCTCCCTTCATTTCCATTTCCCATGTCTTTTTGCTAAAAATCATATAAAAGTCCCTTTCTCTCAAGCTCCGAGCGCTTAAACCCATACCCCCCATAAACTCACGCCCATACGACCACACGCCTTCACAAACTCTCCACCTGTAACCTTCGTCGTCGATCTCCGCTTCCTGATCTGACGACTCCTGTCATAGTAACTTACGTGATCAAATCCCCACCACCCGATCATCTCCACCATGATCGAACGGTGTGCGCTCTCCTCGCGCTCGCAAACCGACGGGATATTAATGTGCGATGGAGAGTGGTTTTCCTCTCTCCTCCGTCGCCACGCATCACGCATTGAATGGCATCACGCGCCATCACCTGTTACTGCCCAACTCCCCAAAGCCGGTGCAATCAAAACCACTTGCCGCTTAGCCTTCCGTTGCCGCCCGATAACCCCTATGCGCCTCCTCTGCCTGATAGCCATCGGATCCGTCTACCCGAAATCCAATGGCCCATGCTCGCTTCGCTCCCATCTCTCCCGATACCCTCCGCCAAGCAATCACCATTGTCTATCCTCTTGATCTGATGGCTGATATTCCTCCTTCATCCGACCTGTCTATCCACCAAGCAGTCCATGCCCCTTGACCGCTCTGTATGCCCGAAGGACAAAGACGACCGGTCTTCCAGTACTCCTCAACAACCATATTTAACAAACAGTATGGCCGAGAAAGAAAAGGACAGATCTTGAACAGATAATTGCATTTAATAGTTATGGGTCCTCATTGATTCAAGCACTCCGGCTGCCCAAGAGGACAGCAGAGCATAGGAAAGGATCTGTTTTATCCACTAAAGCAAGAAAACACACTCAGAAGCTCCATCAGGCAACTAAATGCGGTTGGGGGTCAATTATGACCCTTCCATACCTAGAATGGCCGAGTGCCTTTATATTGAAACTCTATATATACCCAGAAACAAGATGTAATCAGGGTTGATGGTTGATGTTTTGATGTAAGGTTCAACTTTTGGAGACTGTAACTATTTTGGCACTTGCAATGTCTCTTCTTCATTTTCAGCTAATACAAGCTTCTTTTGTTGTTAATTTCTCACTTTTCATTCTTCTTCTGTTCCAAGTTGTGCCTGATATGCTGTATTTCTGAGCTCTTGATGTTTAGCATTAGAGAAGCTGTGATCCTATCTCTGTGTTAAAGTCTTGTATGTATCAGTGAATGAGTTATTCAGGTTTCTCTTCACCTAGTGCCAGAGAGTTGTCATCCTGTCTGTGCATAGGGAATTAGATTTGCAGACTTCTTTACTGGTTGCAGCCGACCATCACATGGTCTTGTGCATCTGCTGGTGTGGTCAGTATTCTCCATATTCACCCAATCCTTAAACTATGAGTAATTTGTGGTCTAAATCCTTGTGGTCTGGGGGTGTTCACGCATGTTTGGAGTTAAACAAAGTAGAAGTGGTTATCTGGCTTGAACAAGCATCATTCCTTCCATTCATCCATTTGCAACAAGAAGTTGAATTTATATGTTCCCAGGCATCTTCGAGCTACAACCTAGGAGATTTTCTTGGGGTGATAACAATTGGGAAAAGATATTTTATCTTGTTTTTATTAAAAGTGTTATTTATGGAGAGTTGTTATCTTAGTCAACATATGGGCAATTTTTGGACATAATTTAAAATATTTTAGTACTTAGTATTATATATTTTTGTTCAAATATCGGTGTTATATGTGTCATGTTTTGGTGGCTTAATGGGACTAATACTATAACAACTACTCGTTCTTGCACAACAATAGACATCTCTCCCTTCTATGTGGTGGGACATAAATCTTGTTAGCAAGTTATTGGATTCTATGTGACTTGTTGAAACGAGTTACAACAATTAGATTCAACACAATGGCATGTCGTAATTCTTGTCAACACATTATTCAATTTTGTTGAGATTATATGGGCTTCCTTTCCACGAAACATTGGGTGCTAGAGGCCAATGTTAATGTCTAAGTAATAAGTATTACTTTTTTTAGTCAATTGGGGCTATATTGGATGGTTGGTTAGTTTTTACAGTGTTGGATACTGCCAAAATATAGGGGGTATCCCCGATGTGAAGTCCCAATTAGACCTCACACCGTTTGAAGTAGGAGCCCTATTCGGAGTATCGACCTGACCAACATAACAAAAAGGTTCCTCTTGGTTAAACCAGATAACATAAGAGATTATATACATAAACCTTGAATAAGCAAGTAAGATCACATTGTGAAGCACCAACTACTGGATGTAAAAGGAAACCTTCATGAGGAGAGACAAAAAGTGAGTCTCTATGAGGAAAGTAATAGTACTATCCTAGAAGAGGCACATGAGAGCATGAAAATATTCAGTAGCGAAATAATTCACACACGATATTAAGGTGAATACAAAACACATTCAACAAGATAAGTACCAAAGCTACCAAAATAGTTCAATTTCTCCAGTACATATGAACACAACAAATACCATTAACATCCCAAAAATAGTCCCAAAATATTTGCGATCCATGCATGAAAATGTGTTGGTTCATAGAGCTTTGATTATAAGGTGAAAGAGCCAAGTAAATCAATTACAATGGTGAACACTAGCTACAATAGTGGAACATTAAGCCACTTCTTACTCCTCCAAAGAATAGTTTTCTCTCCTATGCCAGTAGAGAAGCAAATGCTATCTCTCCAAATCTTAAGCCTCCAAAATACTTTTGCTTGAGTTATGTGGTTGCTTTTATAATAAGGGGGGATGACCTTTCATATCGGACCCCATGACTCTTGAATTACCCTCATGACTCTTGGAATTATAAACAACTCTTGAACTTCTAATGAATTTCAAACTTATCCTAAAAACATTTTGTCTATATATGACTAAATGAATTTTCGTATTCCACATTTGAATCTTTGACTTTCAAACATTACATTTTGTCATTTTCTTGAAAATACATCATTCCTTTCCACATTATGATGTGGCATGATACATGGAAACACATTAACTATTATGATGACACTTATACAAGTTACAACTTGACAATGATGACATGGACTTCATCATGAGGTGGCAAAGCCAAGTTGTCTTCCTTGCTGCTAGATCTTGCATTCTTGATGATAGATTTGGTATTTACTTCATCTTAATAAAATATCCACTTCATTTCTCATCTTCACCCTCCAAAGGGACTTTGATCAATATCAAAATCCTCTGGGTCATCATGCAGTGTCTTATATTTGTCTCGGTCCATGATATGCTTCAGGTTCTCATGATATCATCTTTAGTGCTTCTTATTTGAAGGTGTTTCTTCATGATTTATCCTTTCTATTTTCTCTTTTCCATGTTTGGAAGAAATTCATACCAATGCAAATCATTCATGATAGGGCAAGATCATTCTTAAAAATATCTATTATATCACTATCTAGCTTATGGAATGATCTGCTCATGATAGGCCTATGAGAGGGTTAAAACAAGTAGGCTTGATTAAGATGGAACATTAAAACTCATCAGTGGCTTAGGAGTGATCCATTGTTCATTTTTGTTACGCCATGCACTACGAGGAAGAGCTATCCTTGGTCCAACGTAGTGGGGGAAGCCAAAGGGACAAGGTGGAAAGCTTCATGCTTCATGGTTGCGCCATGCGCTCCAAAGAAAAGAGAGGAGAGCCCAAAAGCATAATTTTACTAGTCAAGGGTGAGGGGATCCATCCTTCAACCTTCCCTACTGTTCCATGTTCTCAAACAGAAATTCAGAGGAATTATTAGGGAACATGAGTGCACTGGGAAGGAGGGAAGGTGAAAGGTTCAGCCTTTGTGACTGTGGTATGTGCTCAAAAGGAAAGTAGACTTCAAGGATGGCATAGTTTGACTATTCAAAGACAAGAGGAAGCTTCCTTCAACCTTTTCTATTGTGCCATGCACTCTAGAGGGAAATTATAGGCAAGCTTGAGCGTAAGAGCGCATTGGGAAGGAGAGAAGGTGAAAGGTTCAACCTTCAGGACTACGTTATGCAATCAAAGGGAAAGGAAGCTTCAAAGAGGGTGTAGTTTGACTGGTCAAGGGAAAGAGGAGGCTTCCTTCAGCCTTCCTTACTACACCATGCACTCTAAAGGAATATGTTAATCCAAGTTTGGGTGCAGAGTCCATTAGGGAATTGGAAAGGGTGAGGCTTCAATCTTAGTGGCGTAGGTAGAATAACATCTAACCATAGGGTCTTCACAAACACACATAAAAATTAATTGGAACTCACACCAATCATATAAACATAAAAATCCTCGACAAATGATTAATTAATAAAGAAAATATTTGCAGGAGAAATAATGGCCTATTCATGGCATAGTCATGGCATATTCATGGCCTCTTATTCTTCACACTCACTCACAAACTTCCACATACATACATGCCTCATGGCTCACCTCAATTTATACAAATGGATTAGAATCCAAGGTAGGTTATATATCCCTAAACTGACTCCCAAAATATCTCTTTTGATCCATAAAATCTCTCATCCAATCCCTTATCCCTAGATAAGAGCTAACTAATCCATAATCTTCTCAAACCTTCCACAATACTCTAGAATCTTCTCTTATTTACAATAATCATCATTCTCTCTTAAAACTATTAGAAAAATAAATTGATTAATTAAATCCTAACTTTAAAAACTAACTCCTCTAATAAACAATTGACCCAAGTTAGATGCACCTGCATCACTTAGGAGGCATGAGAGAGAGTGCAATTTACTTCAACAAGGGGTCATTGTTTCCTTTTAATGTGCTCTTCATCCTAGGCGATTTAATTTTAACTAAACATTGGTTGCTTGATGATTTAGAGTGTGATTTTCATTGAGGAAGGCCATAAGGATGAAGCCGCTTTGCTCAGGAGGGTTTTCACTTCACTGGGGGGATAGGAGGATATTTTTATTGCATGTTTTTCCTCTCCAAAAGGGTGGAAGAGTTCCAGGATGCTAGCTAGTAGTGAGCCATGTGTCATGTAAGGTAGATGTGAGAACAACTCAGTGAAGTGAGTCAGTATGAGCGAGAAAGGTCACATGATTACCCTTGGGAGGATCATAATGTGGAACATACTTGGGGTAATTTTGGGAGGGACTCGTTGCACCAACGTTTGGGAATAGGATTTCATTTTTGGGGCCTATGGATAGGTTTATATCCACACTTGATAAGAGGGAAAAAGGCTTCACAACTTGCACTGGGCTAAGGGACCAAGAAGGAATCCAAAATGGCAAAGTGTGGGATAAATTGAGTAAAAGAGGGAAATGCATCCATACATGCATCAAACTTGGATCAAACACATAAAACCATCAATGCAAGATAGACTAAATACAAAATATTCATGGAAGAAAATCACCCCTTGAAAAAATAGAAAAATGACACTTGCTTCTAAGTGTGATAGTTGGCATGACACTTAGAACACAAATCACAAAAACTACAACAACTTTGACCAAACAATGTGCTAAGTTGTATTAATGTGTCTAACACATATTCTAATTATATGTAATAACATCTAATGTAGAAGAGTGCACCAAATCTAACTTTAGTAATGTGAAAAGGGGTGACACATACATGAGTGAAAATCACAAAAGCGACACCTATGACATGAGGACAACATAAGAAGATTCTTGGAAAATATAAATGAACTTGAAATAAACACATTCCAAAGCTAAAATAACATGAAAACACCACTTTAAAAAAAAAGAAATCGTGAATATTAAAATTACACTTGTGAAAGCGAAAATGCGCAAAAGACTACAGTTGAGAAAACTCACCAAAATAGAAGTACAAATGCAACCAGAGTGAGGGAGACTCTCAAAGAAAGTGCACAATAATTTTCGTAATGAGTTGAACATCACATAAGCATTATCTTGATGGACGATGCTATGCTTTTTCAAGCTTGCATAAAGGAAGTGTTCTCATGAAATCATTAAAGATTGTGCATGTGCATGCAAGTGACTTGACAGTTTGAAACCAGGAAGAAGAGTTGAATGATTTTCAAAACATCAAAAGATCAAGGAGTAACAATAGAGAGATATACCATAAGATTCTTAGTAGGCTCCAAAATTCAAGTGTGAGAAAATTTTTGGAGGGTGTTGTCGCAACGATAACACTTGGCGACACACTAGTATAACTCCAACTTCTTTGTTTAGGTTTAATCCTCTAAGTGCAAGGTATTAGTATTTCAGGAAATATTGATTCATCTTGTAGATTACCTTTGTTTCACTACTTAACCTAGTTATAGATATAGTCCCCTTCGTTCCCTTACTCACTTTAACACATATCAAGGCTTTCCAAATCACAATTGTTTCGATCTTAGGAAAAGGTAATGTGCGCAATGATTTTAATACATTCATAGTATGAGTTTCCTATATGGTGTTGTTTTGCTACGAGTAGGCCTAGACAGTACCCCAGTAGAGTCACTATAGGAGCATAAGTGTTGCTTCACTACCAGCGAGCCTGGACAATACCCCGACAAAGTCACTTACTTCACCTCCCTGCGCAAGAATCTTTTCTCTTCTTTCCCCCTTTATTTATTTATTTAAATAGAACTATGCATTGCCACTTATTATTTCCAATGGGAAGAAGAGGCATCCCAACTTATTGAGAGTATTTGAGGAGGTTTCCACTTCAAAGAAGTATTAATATAACCTCTGATATTGATTTTCTTGATAGTTTATTTTCCCCTTATCGTTTCTCTACTAGACTGGATCATCAAGAGAAACACTATTTACTTACAATATTGAGTTGATGAATGAGGATCCTAGAATAGATATGGGATTTATAGTTTTACCAAAGGCTTTTAGCTCAAGTGGATTGTATTTTCCATTCAGGCATCATTGACTTTAAAGATATGTAAACCCAAGATAGAGAAGAGGTAGCAGATTAGCCAAGAATTGTTCCTCATCACAATTGCCCTTTTCAAGTTTTCACCACATTGCCTTTTGATCCAAACAAGGGAATCTTTCATGTAAAATATTATTGAAAAAATGAATACATGAAAAAACAACTAACAAACCAAATGAACAAAGAAAATGGAGGCAGACAATAAAAAACATACAATAATAAAACCCACAAATGCAGAGACTCGATGGGGAGTAGGATAGAGGGTGGATGCAATGTAAAGGAAACTATATGCAACCTAGCCTACTCCTAACCTAATCTGCTAGAAGTTCAGGGCTAATTATAATGATATTTCCAATGTAACCATCATCGTTCCCGACCTGCAACCACAAATATACGAGCAATTAAAAGAAATATAAGACATTGTGCGATAGAAAAGATAAGAAATTTGAAAACGTGCACAAGTAACTGAAGGTTTGGCTTATTACCAAAATAATTTTACATACTGAATAGTTCGAGCCAATTATGAACTTTACCTTATTGTTTAAAATAAAGATCATACAAACCTTGCAGGTTTCTTGCGAATACACATTCATCTGCACTTTCAGTTCTTGCAAACATTAAAAAGGATCAGAAGTTGTTATTTGCATAGGATCTTTCCACATAAGATTGCTCTAACCATTCACCAATTGAATCGTGGTATTCAAGACAACCAATTTGAAAATCCTGGGAATTATAGGAAAATGAATTTTCAATTAATGTATTTGAATCACAACGAGAATATTTAGTATTATGATCATATTGGACAATTAACATATAAGGTTCTCGATTCTCCATTGGTTCCCTTTGTATCCAATTATGTGAAAAGCTAACAATAAGAAATCTTAGGGAATTCAAGACAATTATTATTGAGATTATAGAACTAAGAAACCAATCAAGATACTAACTTAACAAAAGGTGAGAAACATATGTCAAACAAAACTTAGAACTAACACAAGGGTTTTGGTCAACTGAATGATTGAAGAAATTACATTTATTCCAGAAGAGAAAATGTGTCATGGAGATGATTAACTTCATGGTATGCACAAAAGAGATAAAATTGTGATTAGATTTGGAAGAGTTTAACAAAGAAAAATATTTCAACCCAAAATGACCTTTATCTCAATCATCAAAATGATAGGGCTTGAAACTGTAAGGATCTGTGAGATGAAAAGGAGCTAATCAGACAAGAACCTTTCATCTGATCATAAATTATACCTTGGATATCATGAATATGAACTTGAAAATACCAAGAGTCCTTTAAGAATGAACTCATAACCAGTGGATGAATATTAAGGAAAGAATTATGTGTGAAAATATGGATCCAAATTAGTTCAGAGATATTGACAGGATTGCGAGATCCTGACATAACCATCAGCAGGAGATGAAGTGCCTCAACTTCCTTACAAGTCTCTAAACTTTCTGATGATGGATGATAAAATTTGGGTGGATTAGAAAAATCAACAGGTAGACATGCACCACTATTATATGATGTATCAATGAAAACACTGTCAATGCCACTAGTTTGACCAGATTTAAGATTAAGCATATTAGATTCTTGATGGATAAAAAATTGAGATATAACAATTTGAAAAATCCCTTGATAATTAAGAGTTGGAACATATTCCTCCTGACTTACGAAAGATTTACGGTTGAATGGATCATGAATAATAGATTCAAAATTTTCATCCTTTGATTGTGGTATCACACCACCATGTACCTGATTGCAACCATGATCAGCTAGATGAAGATTGAAAGGATTGAGGGGTGTTGTTGGTGTGACAAACTTATCAAACATATTTGTGTATAATGAATAATGTGTTAGAGGTGAAAAAGGATTGAAAGACTCGGGATAAGGAGGATTAGTGGTGCTTAAATCAGATTGAACTTGAAAGAGCAATGAATCAACATCATTGTTATCAGTATGATGGTCAAAGATAGGCATACATATATGATTCTCAGTTGACCAGGATCTTTCAAAGATTCAAGAACTTGACAACTTACCTCTTCAGGTTTTTCATCCAAAGATGTATGATCAATTAAATAATATCCATGATCATTTTGAATTAAAATAATATCCCAATTCACAAATGAAGATTGTAAACTATGGGAAACAAATTATGAATCGATACCTTGAAGATACAAGCCCTCATAAGAAGAGAAAATAGCATCTAATATAATTGGATATTCACCACCATATGTGTTAATGGAAATAGGGATGTCACGATGATGGTTATCCAAAGTCTCAACTTGAATGCAAGGTTCTGAGTCACTTGACATGTTATCAAGATTAAAATATATGAGATTAGCCAGAAAGGTGAGATTGTCATCTTGAAAGAGGGAGGAAAGATATGACATATCCTCAAAAAATCGCTCCTCTACATGTGAAATACAACTACCTCATTCCCGACTACAACTTGAAAGAACATATTGAACATCATCATGAGTTGAAGTAAGTGAAACAAATAGATCATGAAACATAGGTGGTAGAGGTTTCAGAGTATCCACGGAGACAATCGAGTTTTCATTTGGATTAGATTCAAGATTGGACTTATGTGCATTAATATGATCTTGAAAACCCTAGGGATCAACTTTCACTTTAAGCTCCATGCAATTACCGAACCATTCCAAGTTTTCCTCAGTAAGATGTGGATCATAAGAATTAGATGGAGGTTGAATGAAAGGATCAACAATTTGATTTTCAAATCTCCCAACTTTGACATCATCACCAGGGGGAACCCAAATTGGTACTAGAAAAGGAGGATGACAAGGAACAAAATGAATAATAGGTTCCTCCTCAGAAGCTTGAGGTTTCTCATGGTTAACCAAAGTTTGGAAGAGAGAATAATCCAGGGGTTTGGCTTTAAAATATTTGAAAGAGAGTAAAACCAAAATCTGAAATTTTTCCATAATTAAATATGAATCAGCCATTCCTTCGGGAAATTCATAGCAAAGGTGAAAAAAATGGTTAAGAAAACCAGTTGTAGATTCACTAGGTTCCATTCTAAGCAAATCAATTCTATCACATACATCTTGATAATCATACCTATCAAAGGCTTCAGAAAGCTCCTTAACAAGTTGCTCGAGTGAATCGATAGAAGTAGCATGTAATGTATGACACCATTTGTTAACTTGACCTTCAAATGTCAGGGTGAACAACCTGCCCATGACATCTTTACAATGTATTCCATTAGAAAGGAAAAAATGAACAACTTTAAAAATATGTTCACGAAGAGTTAATTCACCCTCACCATCAAACTTAAATTGAGACAAGTCATGAATGATATTCACGAGGATGGTAAAATCAATCTCCTTAGAAAAAAATACTGAGATTATGATTTGGGAAATATCCATTTAAGATAAGAGATTCAAATAGACTCAATGGGCACAACTTGTCATGCCCTCCTTCTAGAGCCAAAATGTTGACGATGCTAGATACCACCAACATATAGGGGGTCTCTCCTATTTGAATTCCCAATTAGACCTCACATCATTTGGAGTAGGAGCCCCATATGGAGTATCGTCTCAGCCACCATAACGCAAAGGTTCATCTTGGTTTCAATGGATAACATAAGAGATTATATAGATAAACCTTGAATAAGCAAGTAATATGACATTGTGAAGCACCAATTGTAGGATGTAAAAGGAACCTTCATGAGGGGAGGCAAAAAGTGAGTCTCTAAGAGGAAATTAATAGTAATATCCTAGAAGAGGCACACAAGAGCGTGAAAAGATTTGTTAGTGAAATAGTTCACACAATGATATTAAGGTGAATAGAACACACATTCAACAAGATAAGTACTGAAGGCACCATAATAGTTCACTTTCTCCAATACATATGAACACAACATATACCGTAAACATCCCAAGAATAGTCCTAAAACATTTGTGATACATGCATGAAAATGTGTTGGCTCATAGAGCTTCAATTAGAAGGTGAAAGATCCAAGTACATCAATTATAATGGTGAACACTAGTTCCAATAGTGGAACACTAAGTCACTTTTTGTTTCTCCAAAGAATAGTTTTCTTTCCTATGCCAAGTAGAGAAGCTAAGACTAGCTCTCCAAAGCTTAAGCCTCCAAAAGCCCTTTGCTTGAGTTAGGAGGTTGCTTTATAATAAGGGGGGATAACCTTTCATATCCCCATGACTTGAATTAAACTCATGACTTTTGGACTTCTAATGTGTCCTTCGTACTTCTAAACATTTCTTAAACTTCTAATGACTTTTGAACTTCTCCTAAAGACATTTTGTCCATATATGACTAGGTGACTTTTCATATTCCACATATGACCCTTGGACTTTAGCACATTACATTTTGTCCTTTTCTTGAAAATATTTCATTACATTCCACATGATGATGTGGCATGACACATGGACACACATTAACTATTATGATGACACTTATACAAGATACAACTTGACAATGATGACAAAGACTTCATGATGAGGTGGAAATGCCAAGTTGTCTTCCTTGCTGCTTGATCTTGCATTCTTGATGATAGATCTGGAATTTACTTCATCTTCATGAAATATCCACTTTTTTTCTCATCTTCACCCTCCAAAGGGTCTTTGATTAATATCAAAATCCTTTGAGTCATCATGCAATGTCTTCTATTTTTCTTGGTCCATGATCTGCTTCAATTTATCATGATAACATCTATAATGCTTCTTATCTGCATGTTCTTCTTCATTCTTTCTCCTTTCTATTTTCTCTTTACGATGTTTGGAAGGTACTCCTACCAATGAAAATCATTCATGATAGGGTAATATCAGTCTTAAAAACATCTATTCTATCACTATCTATCTTATGGAATAATCTGTGCATGGTAGGCATGTGAGAGGGTTAAAAGATGTAGGCTTGATTAAGAGCATGTAGTCAAACTCATTAGTGGCTTAGGAGGTCTCCAATATTGAATTTTATTGTGCAATTCACTATGAGGATGAGCTCTCCTTGGTCCAACGTAGTTAGGGAAGCCGAAGGGACAAGGTAGAAATCTTCATGCTTCATGGTTACGCCATGCGCTCCAAAGAAAAGAGAGGAGAGCCTAAAAGTGTAGTTTCAGTCAAGAGTAAGGGGAGGCATCCTTTAGCCTTCCCTATTGTGCCATGCACTAAAAGGGAAAGTCAAAGGAAGTATTAGGGTGCATGAGTGAATTGGTAAGGAGGGAAGGTGAAAGGTTCAACCTTCAGGATTGAGCTATGCGCTCAAAGGGAAAGGAAACTTCAAGAAGGGTGCAGTTTGACTGGTCAAAGACAAGAGGAATCTTCCTTCAACCTTCCCTACTATGCAATTTTGTTTTGGGAAGTTTTGGTGTCTACAAATAAATGCTTAAACCCCTAGACTAGTAGCTAAGTCTAGAACAACAGTGCAAAGCATTCTCTACTTTTTCTATGACCAATAGATTAAATAAGACAGTAAATAAGCCTACCTGAAGCTTTTGCTTACTCCTTATCTCCCTTGACCAATTATGTCGCTCCTTTCTGTACTTAATCCACTTGAAGAGTACCTGCACACAGACAGAAGACAAAACCGATCAAAGCATATGATAATGATCTATTGATTAAACATAGCATGGAATCAAGTACATAGTACACATATGAAAGCATCAATGAATAACACAAGCATATGGAAAAAGATTTGAACACTTTATTAGTAAAAGGTAGAGTTACAAGCCAATTTGCTTGATTCAGCGTCACTCCTCCAGTTCAATCCCATCCTCTCCTCATGACAAGAAAGACATTTTGACATCATTACAATACTTGAAATCAACTTAAGTTTCATATTAACAACATCTCCCTATAATTCAATGATTTCTAGCCCTTGATCACTTAGATGAGTGGTCTTTTTATAGGTGAATGAAGGAAGTTATACCATAAATGGTAACAATGAATGCCCTCCCAAACTTAGGATTTAGCTCCATGGAGGAAGGGATAAATGGATTAATGTTCCTTAATTCCCTACCTCATCCAAATTTGAGCTCAAAGGAGTATATAAACTTAGGAAACTTCTAGATGCATCCAATGGATAAGAATATTCCTAAACCTCAATGCAATTTCACTCAAATTCGCCCAGCGCAGGCCAAAGAGGGCTTAAGTGTGTTGCATAGCACCCTAGCAGTGTACTGGACTGCACTGCAATGTACTGGACTGCACTGCAGTGCACCCTGATGAAGGCCTGCATGCACTGATCTTCTTAGAGGCAGTTTGTGGATGATTTCAGTCATGGAACTTCTTAGGAAGCTAGGCATTCTGATGGTTGACTTCTTTAGGGCATGTAACAACTGAATTAGGGTTTAATGGGCCCTAATAGTACTGATTTGCAAGTCGGGGTTGATGTGCCCAAATGGATCTATAAGAGTTTCCCCCTAAAG
This sequence comes from Pinus taeda, assembly GCA_000404065.3. NCBI lineage: Eukaryota > Viridiplantae > Streptophyta > Pinopsida > Pinales > Pinaceae > Pinus > Pinus taeda. Next base: position 7,176 of record APFE031280411.1, on the reverse strand, counting down.
CATGAAGTCATAAATATGTATGTCGAGTGAAATGCTTTATCATATTGAGAGGAGGTTTTGAAGCAGAAGGTGACCTCCATCGATTACAATACATATATCATGATATTTGATTTTTTCTCATGAACTTGTTGAGGGAAGGCATACCCATGCTCAGCTCATAAACTTTCATTACATGTACAAACATAGTCATCTACAAATATAGACCCATGAATGGATGACCATGAATGTAAGGCCATTGTACATTTGATTTAGTACTCCTGAAAATATCGCAGCTCGGATGGATGAAACTAGATCTGAGGTCTTCAATCCCGTTCAATATTTCACTCAAGTACAAGTTTAACCATGTGAATAGATGATCTGAAGTCGAACATGGGAAGACATCGTCTGATTAGCAGCCAATGATGTAAGCCGTTAATAGGCATGAGAGGAATCACCGATAATAATAATGACCCTCAAGGTACTACAGTACATTTCGCATGGTGTGAATAAATGATTTGATGTCGAACACCATACAAACTCTTTCGGTCGAAGGCCAGTGATGTCAACCTATCATCGAAAGCGAGAAACCTGCCATTGATGTATGCAAGCCTCAAGGTACTGAAGAGGTGTATCTAAGTCAACTTCTTGGATAATGTGTTATGTCGACAAGAAGTGACTCATCACAGGAGGGCCTTGATGTATTCCACATCAACAACACGAAATGGGGTAAATGATTTTGGAGATGAAAAATCAACTGACGACAGAAGGTTCAGGAATGGAGGTCATGAAAATTAAGGTTAACGGTATTGCAAAGGATGAAGTTTTAACTGAATGACTTCTCTTGAACATGTCAGTGACACTAAGATGAATTGGTAGCATTGACCCAAAACAAATTAATGGATGGTATGATAGACCAATGGTGTGATAACCATCAAGCTAAATGACCCAACCCACATAGTCATGGTGATGAGGTGAAAGTGTCATGTTCAGGAGCAACTTGCTACCATAAAATGTTCTCCCCTTTTTCCCATTTTCCCCATTCATTTCTAACCAATACCTCCTTATCTTTATGAAGCTTGAGGAGGATAAAATATGCTTGTTGTATAATTTCACCCTTCGGGTGAATCCATCGCTATTTGATGCTTTAATGAGTCTAGCAAAGGTGAAACTCGGTCTTGTCTAGATGGACAAGTTTGTCACTGTTTAATGTTTTTAACGAGTTTAACAACAAAGAGAACTCGGTCCTTTTAATGTTTAGAGAGTTTGAAAAGGTACAAAAAGAAAACTCCACAAGTTCTTTTTCGTAAAATAATCTCTTGAGTCTGAAAAAGTGTAAAATAATACAAGAGAGATATCTTTTCCAATCCGTTAATGAGCTTGAAAGGACAAGCACTTGAAAACCTTTTCATGTTTAGAGAGTTTGAAAATATCTTAAACAGGATTCCACTTTGAGGAACAAGTGGTGTCTAGAATAGCAACTAGTTTCGGTGATGTTGGAACTTATCAAAACATGTTGATTTATGTGAAGAGGTTGGCTAATAAGACCACTCATTTCAGTTGTTCCTAAAGAAAAAGGTAAAACAACCAAGTGAAAGTGTATGATCGGTCAAAGGGATGGTGGCGATGGGATGAAAACAACCAAGGCTCATCTGACAAAAAAGGCTGATAGAATGGCAATCACAATGGTTAAAATGGAAATGGGTTCATTTTTACACAAGCTTGAACCACAGGGAACTATGCTTGGATTAAATTTCATGTTTACACAAGCTTGAAACAAAAAACTATGCTTGAATTAAGTTTCATTTTTACACAAGCTTAAAACGAAAAACTATGCTTGAGATTGGTTTACATTCCCCCAACATGATGAAAGGGAGAGTCTTTTGTAACCAGATGGAAGTCGCTGTGGTGAAGCAGGATGGTTATCCAACACCTTTTTGGCTTCGTCCAGATAGGGACAAAGGAGAATGGGGTGATTCCCTTCACATAACCTACAGGGAAACTTAACTTTACCACTAGGTGCATGCCCCCCAAGCTTCATTACATTCACCTAAGCACACTACTCGTGGCTATTAGGTGGATGGAATGAAGGTTCATATACGAGATCAAGTGAAAGAATTGACTGGGATTTTACGAGATCTAATCAAAGAATCGACTTAGAACTTACTCTAGGGGACCTTGTTTCATTTTTTAATGAGCTTGACACAAGACAAGGAACTATGCTTATATCCTTGGTTTCATTTTTTAACGAGGTTGAAACAAGACTAGGAACTCTCCTCATGGGGGTTGTTTCATTTTTTAACGAGGTTGACACAGTAAAAGAACCATCCTCATGTCCTTGGTTTCATTTTTTAATGAGGTTGACATAAGGCAAGGAACTATCCTTGTACCCTTGGTTTCATTTTTTAACAAGGTTGCACAAGACAAGGAACTATCCTCATATCCTTGGTTTCATTTTTTAACGAGGTTGACACAAGACAAGGAACTATCCTCATTAGCATGTTTCTTTTTTTAACAAGGTTGACACAGTAAAAGAACTATCCTCATACCCCTTGTTTCATTTTTTAACGAGGTTGACACAAGATCAGGAACTAGCCTCATGGGAACTGTTTCATTTTTTAACGAGGTTGACACAGTGAAAGAACTATCCTCATACCCTTGGATCACAATTCATAAGAGGTCATGACGGAAAGATCTGGTTCCAATGCCCCCAGTACATGATATACAACATCACTGAATTGATCGTCAGTTGATGTAGGTATGGAACGAGTTGCCACATAATTAACCTGTGGCGGGGATGATACCATTGGTACAAAAAGGACCATTTATGGAAGATGGTTGACTAGGAGCCATATTTGGACCGAGAAATGAAAGCTGGTCAACGGTGAAAATTCTCCCTTCATGCGGGAAACAAATCACTCGAAAGATTTGTAGTGGCCAATCTAGGGTGCTAGATTAGACTAGATTTATTATCAACCAAGGTAAGTAAACTTCGAGGCACGTGTCTAAAGTCTATATACATAAAGGATTCCTAACTAAGTGTTTATTGAGATAGGCTACAGTACTCCTTTACGGGAGGTTAAGATATGTTTCCTCTCACCTTAACACTCAGATCACCTAACTTATCTAACTGTCCTAAGGATACAGCGTATTGCTAGACTGAGATTTTAATCCTCTTACAAGGATGTTGTGCACAAAAGCTCTATCTAGTTAACACTTAAGCATTCATGAAAAATCAAAAGCACACTGAATTTTAAATGCATAAAAACAAAGTCTATGGAGATGCTTTAAAATATAACGATGGATCAAATCTCTTACAAGATATGGTTCAATGATCTAACGATAAAATCTTCAAGCTATCACCATAAATACCATTTGTGATAATTTCTAATCAAATCAACAAAGTCATAAACATGGAAATAACACTAAACACTATGCATTCTATTCAAATTCAAAAATTGCTAAGGAAATGAAATTAACAGTATACCAATCCACGCAGGGCCCGTCCACGTTTCAATGGCACACTGAAGTAAACTCAAGCAACGAGAGTATTAACGCATAAACACTGCTGGAGTAAAACCGTGACTATATTTAAGTTCTGAAGATTGCAATCACATACAAGAGTTATGTTCTCAAACAATACACAGAGATAATAATCATAACTGTTCTTGAAAACAAAAATAATACGCAGTCTTTATCTGCTTGTCCCTATCTGAATCGAATGTACATTTATTAAGCAGATGTTTCTGCTTTTACAATGGAGTGATTTTTGGTCATTTCTAATCTAAACCGATTTCCAAAAAAAACAAAACGAAACCGGTTTGGGAAACCATGGCTTTTTGCTGCCTTTGTAACCAAAAGGCTGGGGTTTGACCAGCGTTGACCACATAACCAGGAGCTTTTGATTTGCTGTAGAATCGATTTTTCACCATGCATGTACATTCCAGGTCTCGTTCCTATCCATTGCTTTGGCTTGCCTGTCATGCCACATGTCAGATGATAAACCATTTACAGGATGTTATGACTTCCTGTAATCTTTTTGTTGAAAATTCCTAATTTCTAACATAAAAATTCATAATTTAACTTTAATGTAAACTAACAACTATAATGTTATGAAAAAGATAGACAAATGATGGTGTTTCTAGAAGAAAAAGATGGTAATGGAATGGTACCAACAAGAGTGTTGAAACAATAGCTCCCATGTCATAAACATAGTCATGCCCAAGAAGTAAATTGTAATCTAAAGGGCTTGGGACTGCCATCACGTTCAGATAAACAATTTTTCCTCCCAAAGTAATAGGTAACTGTTATGAACCAGCTCAAGAAAAGATAGAAAAGATAGATCAACGACTTAGAATTCAGCCTCTTCGAGGGGGCAACCTCCTTTACATTACATAAATGAACAATTCTTGGATGAT
>APFE031280396.1:34668-57395 GCA_000404065.3 Pinus taeda | reverse complement strand
AGACTTCCTGTGTGTACTTATCAGTTGATGGTTATTTGATGAATGTCTTGAATGTTTAAACATTACATGCCTTGGCTTCTATGAATGAACAGTTAATAGTTTACTAAAAGATGTTTGACTCCATGAGCCCAATGGAAGAAGTGTTATGCAGTCTGTCCAACCAGCAAGTTTAATAAATTTTCATTTCAAGAGTTAGCCCTCTTTGTGCTTAAAGATAAATCAATAGTTTGTTTTTGAGAGAGCCCTCTCAGGTTAGGGAGGCTAATCCCTAGCTAAAAGTCTGGTCTGAAACAGTTGCATGAGATCTTACTAAGTAGCAGCCCTTAGTACTGGTTTTGTGACAACAGACTGGTTAGTGGTTACCCGGCCGTATTCCCTAAGGATTCATAGGGAACAACCTGGGTGTTAACACTAACAACAAATCTCTAACTCCTATCTCTATGCTAACAATCTCTATCTTTGAATCTAAAATAAGATAGTCTCTAATTTATTACAATAATGAATTATAACTAATTTCTTGAGAGGTCCAACCCTCTCAATAAAACTGGGTTTTTACTGATCAGGTCAATGAATTTCAACCTCTTTTAGCCACAACATGTGAACAAGTTTTCAAATTGCTGGCTAAGTTTGGATGCTCCTGCATCACCCTCCAGAATTACACAATTCCTTGAGGGAGGTGCTTAACTTGCAGTTGGACCAAGTCCGGAGGAACAACCCGTGAGGGGGATGCAACAAGCTATCATGCACACGCTGGCAATCTATTAGAAGATCATTGAAACTTGAGTACTTGACAAGGCAAGACATGCTACCGAGGAAGGTTGGTAGGGAGGCTCCAAAACAAAGCTAAGGCAAAATTTTGTAGGGTGGTTGTAGCTACTACAATAGAACAATTGGAAGAATTATGGAATGTTAAAAGCACTACAATCAATATATACATGTTGAAACTCCGAGGATAAAATAATGTTGTTATAGGGTGCAAAAAAATATCATATGTTTCCTAGAGGACAAGATATTTCCATACATGAAACAAGACCAGACTTTCTTTTGTTTTAGTATGAAAACTATGGGTAAAAGAAAGAGTGAAGGGTGAACAATATGGTTGGGTGATACATGCATGAGGGTTATTAATATTATTTGTAAAAGAAGATCTTTTTTTTTCCAGATGTATCGAAATAAGACATTAATGACATGTTGTAATGTATTTTTTTAAGCGAATGAATTAGGGGCTAGTGTGCTACCAGTGAGCTTGAATCAAAATTTGTAAGCTTGGAAAGGGAGGGATTTGATGTGAGACCCGAATAAATAATTCTTGCAAATTTTTTTATCGCATCAATGATGCATTAATGGAGGTACAAGGTCATAAACTATATATGGGCACAACAAAAGACTAAATGCAATAAGGCCTTGGGCTCGAGTAACTATATTGCTTGCAATGGACATGAAAATCACAACAATAACAAACCAAAAACATTGCATAGTAAACAACAACTACAACTAGAAAAGAATGACAGAATGAACTGGCATTTTTTTCAAAAAAAAAACCTTTGCATGTCAACATGAAAACCCTGAATCGAATATAGCATGAAAACTGTAAACGAAATGGATATTTTTTTACAAAGGAAGCACACAACATAACTTGAACATGAAACTTTGTTAATGATACCATAATCCCCTAATAATAATCATTTATTTTAATACATGCATGGTTGAGCGAGGTCCATGGATTTTTTGCCAGTAATGTAGCTAAATGGAAGTGCCAATGCCAGTCACGTGTTCATATAAACCATGGGCTTTAGCTTAAGTCACATAGAAAAAAAATCATATGAGCTTTTTAAATAAACAATAACTACATGCAGTGACAAGAAAGGTTATAATGGAATCTAGAATTTGGGTACGGGCTTGGAAAAATTAATTGCAATGTGTGTGATGATATAATAATTAAGAGGAGTTATGGAGTTGTCACATTCTTTCCTTTATCAAATGGGAAACACCATGCATGTCCGTTGTGGATGAAACATAGCCAAAATAAGTGCAGGAGATAAGAAATGGAGATAAATTCAAGTTGGCTGGGGTAATTAAATCAATCACATTACACAAACAAAGCCATACATGCGACAATTAAACAAGCTAGATACATAATGAAATTCAATTTCAATAGAGACCAAAACCTTCACATATCTGTGTTATTAAAGCTTTAAACTAATGGAAAATAGTCCAAAAACTGTTACTACCCACACCATGACTAGCCAAACTGTCTCACTATCAATTCCTCTATGAAATGATGGTTTGTATTAGAATTGGAGGGTGAGGTGATTGAGCAAAGCGTAGAGTTAAAGCTTGTTGGATGGAGAGTGAATGCAAATGGAGAATTGGAAACCAGCCTTGATGGCTTACCACCCACGGTACATAGGACAAGTAACCCGAAGGATGACTTGGGGTGTGCGTTACTTATTGAAATTCTTGTAATCCATCATCAAAATGTGTTATAACTAATAGTTGCGTTAATGCATTCTGGTGCAATTCTAATGGAATCATATAATATGGCACCCACATGTATTATATGTTTGTTGATACTAATGCCAATAAATTTTTATAATGAGCCACCCAAAAGTAATATATGCGCTATCGAGTATGCCATGGTGTCTAACATATTATTTTTGCCCCAAAACTTTGTGTATATTCATTATGCCTCGTTAAAGTGCATAACACATGAACTAGGTCATGTTTTGGCCTTTCTATTATTATATATATATATAGATATTGATATATAACAACCTTTTGACATAGAGCCATTGTGAAATTCAAAGTATGATGCTGGGACAAATATAAAATTTAGATCATCATGCTTCATAACCAATAAAAAAGAGCTATGTCCGGCCATCAAATGTCAAAGGTACTAAAATATAGCAAGAGTATATTCCTAATTAGATAGAAGTGTCATACTAATAGCTTTTCATGGATTTGCAGAACCATTCCTTTAGAAAATATTAACTATGGAGCTAGTAATGAGACTAACATTACTCGCTTATTGCATGGCTCCATGGTTGATACAACCAAGGCATGCGAAATCATATGCAATCTTGTAGTCAAAATACCTTTAGCTTGATCCTCCTATTCACATCACACTCTTATATATATATATATATATATATGAGCATATGCAAGTCATACACACATAAATTTATATTCAATACCCTTAGTTATTCATTTATAAACATAAGAGACAAGGTTTGAAAATGGTTGCAAATATACTTGTGCTTGGAATATAAAAGACAAGTCAAAAGTAGGAAATGATAAGGTTCTTAGGCCAAAATTAAAGGTTTTTATGCAAAATTGCTATCAAAAGAGGGACTCATCACACTGTTTGGGGACCTGATGCTAGCTCCATTATAGTAGAAACCAACGCATTAAATCCAATGGTTGGAATGGCACTCGATTTATTTTTGCCTCATTACCTTGGGATAATCCTAGGTGTGGAAATGGCTCAAAATTTACAGCTACTAATGAATTCAAGATGAAAGCAATAGACACAAATTTCTTCTACTCAATCCGTGAAAGATAAAACATTAAATAGAAACACATGCAATCATTAAATCACAATGAACATAGTCTTTTTACTAGGGAACCCAACTGTGAAAAACCCGCCCTTTATTTGTATTATATCAGATGAGAAAAATTGATCTATTATAATGACAACTTCAATCTTGAAACAAAACCTACACTGCAATATTGATCTCCTCTTGCATAGAAAAATACTCAACCAATTCTTGGCCTCCTGCTCCTGCTATTTCCTTGCGCAATTCTTGAGGAAATTAGCTCCTAAAGAATAGGAGCTTGAACAATTCACGAGAGAATAGTCTCACTTGCTACATGAAAACATTGTACACTCACTAGTATATAATAATGATTACATTGATGCCTTTTTCCTCCATTCAAAAAAGAAATTTGAATTCCTTGCATGATTTGGGTTATTTTTACTAAGTTGGCTAGTTAAATGAGATATTAGTGAGTTAACAACAATTACTACTACTCAACTGAACTCCTAATGTTTCTATTTATGACTAGAGATTAGATAACTGAGATTAACTAACAATAACTCCACTAGATTGCTAGATCTTAGCAATCAACCCATGCACAACTCTACTTCTTGCCCACAAACTCGAATTGACAAACTTAACTAGATGATAATGCCATGTCATTCTTGTTAGATGCAAATCAAGTCATCCTGCTTATTTGGAAATTTGAATTTTTCCATTTGACTAAGGCATAAGTCAAATGAATCCTTTTCTTTCTAAAATTTAGCACTTGGCTCCCCCTCTCATGATTAATGCACTTTCTAAGGTGATCAAAAGGTGAAAGGAATAAATAGGAACAAAAATATCATCAATATAACCTTTCATCTAGACATGTGATGAATTTCGAGCTCCATTATCTTAACCATGACAAGTTCTAAACGAATGTGAACCACACAATAGTACAATAGGAATCACATCTAGAAGCTTTAAATGATTCTTTATCAAGATTTTTCTTGCTTCCAGGACATATTTTGCTACTAATATCAATTTAGGAACCAACAATTCATTTTCTGGAGGCTCTAAGACTCTTTTTTCATGGCTTGTTTACTAATAGTATCATGTTGGAATCCTGCTTCTTTCTATTTGTGGCATTGCAAGTTCAACAAAGGATGGACTATCCATTGCAACTCCCATAGCATGCAACCCATTTTCAACATATGCAAATGTGCTAGTTATTACAGAGGCTAATGGTGAAGCTACAAATGTTGTAATACATCCTTTTGCAAGGGAGCATTGGTCATTAAGTATTCAATTATGATATCTATAAATTCAATTTCCTGTGTAGCTTTACTTCTCAAGGAACCTGCTTAAATTATATTAACTCTTATGTTGTAGCATATTCGAGGTTCAAAAGCAAGAATCTTAGTGTCACATTCCAAGGTAGCTTTTGTAGAACTCATTTCTCCACCAAATCCTGGAATGATCCTTTGTAATGCAATATATGTGAGAGATATTATGGACCCACCAAGATTCATTATAGGTAATAGCAATGAGACAAAAGAATAACTTGAGGTTGAAATAACTGCAAAGTACCCCTGGCTTGATGTCTTAAGAAGAGGTATATTGACCTCTAGGCCATTTGCAAGTGAGTGCACAAGAATATCAATGCTTCCAAACTCTTGTTTTACATGCTCTGCAACTTCCTGAATTGTCTAATTTGAGGCTACTACACACCTCCTTTTAAGCTAGGTTCAAATGTGTTATTAGGTAGAACCCATGTGCCAACAAGAACTTTTACATCAGTGGAAGTAAGGGACTTTGCTATGGGCTCAACCATATCCATTTCCAATTGCTATCTAAGAACAAATACTCCCTTTCCTAATGGGATCCTCTTCGCATTAAGGACTTCTTCTAATAGTAAGAAGCCTTGTATTCAAACTATAGCCTAGTCCAAACCTTGGGCATACAAAATGTGCACATAAGTATGACTTCAACACCTTATTAGAAAACTAATTCCTTCAACCTACATGAACATAAATGGAGAAGCAGTGCCACAAATATTTAGTAGAATGAATGAATTCAAATTCTATAAACCTTAAGGATGAGGATGAAGCAAGACAAGAAGAAATAGGCAATGCATCAAAAACATGGCTTTCATGATAACTTGGTCATTAAAGATTTTTTACTGTTGGAATTGACAGGGAATTTACTAAGGCCTTGAAAAGCATAGGGGCCTCCAAAATTTTGATATATAGGCTACAATTTTGGGTGGTTTAATAGCAGCTACAACAAACTGCAAATACATTAAAACATCATTTTTTTCGAAATTACATATATCACTATATTTGACATTATTTTTCTATAATCTAGACAAATTCATTGTTCATAAAAAAACATACACATGTAGAGTTGATTGTGTATATTCTAGGTACATATTAAAAAAAGTAGTTTTTACTATTTTTAATGTATTATTCTCTATATCAAAATCTTAAAACTCCCTTGTCTATTTCCACTATAACTTTCTTAACCATTTGGAAAAAAATATATATATGGTGCACTAGAAGACACTCATACCTACAATCGAAAGAAAAGGGAATGTTTGATAATGGTATGACCATTTTAGGTTGCATTAATGGAAAGCCTTGTAATTTCAAGGATATAATGAAATTTCAAGGAATAATAACTTTCTATATATATCTGACATAGGTCAATTCCAACTGCTACCACTATAACCTCTATGCAAACCATGTCGACCCCAACACGTGGCCCACGAGTAAACTGGGGAGATTTGAACTTGAAAACCTCTTGGAACATAATACTTCGTTTTCATGGTCATTGTCAATTGAGTTGCCCTCGGGAGGTTGATATATATATATATATGAAAAATAATTGTGCACAAGAATAATTTGTTCTCTACAACTTTACAATTTTTTGTAACAAGATTTCATCATTTAGATACTCAAATGTTACATTAATAAAAACATATACATTATATTTTGCATGAAAAGTAACAAAAATATGTTTAAAAAACTTAATTAAGCCTATAATTTTGATGTCATATTACACTGACTTTTACCATATATGAGAAAATGTATCATAGTTCCGTTTAAAAAAAATCTACGAAACCTATATTTGAGGAATGTTCTCATTTTAACTAAGGCATCGTTTTGTACTAAATAGGCGACCCTTTTATAAAATATTACCCCACATTCAACAAACTATTACATATAAACAGAAAGAAGGGGGATGAACAACATAATTAAGTAGGTCGAAGTGTTTTATAATTTTGATATTAAGGCAGTTCTGAACCGCCACTAGTCGTCATTAAAATTATGGAAATTTTTGTTATATTTAGAAATTTTTTTTAAGGATTTGTGTAAATCTAAGTTATAGTTGTTAAATTTCAAAAGGTTTCTAAACATTTTTGATGGTGCTTAATCTATTTCCACCATCAAAAACACAATTTAAACACTGGCTCTACAAGATTTTTTGAAATTGTTTTGCCCATATATCGACCACTTTTGACTGTCAAAGCAATTCCTAACACTCTCTCCATAATAATTCCAAAATCTCAAACCCAAACCGACACCAGTGAACCAATGGTTCCGAACATCGTGTAATGATACAATTCGTCCACCGATTATTATTTTTTATTTATTTTATAGGAGCCGTTTTGTATGGATTTCATAATTTTTACAATTGGACTCACGAGCTTGAGGTATAAATTCCATTCTCGGCGGGAAAATATGCATGCAATTCGCATTCTCTGTCAACAAATTAGGATTCGGGTGGAAGGTGCCAGGAGCCCTAATTCTTTCTGGTTTCAGAATTAGGGTTTAAGGTTAAAGAGGGATTTCTTTCTGGCTTGCCTTTTTCTGTACCTCTTTGTGGAGATGGCTATGCCAGTGGACGTGGTGATAGCTGGCTACGTTGTTCACGAAGCTATGATAGTAGGCGGCTCGGCAGTGAATATAATGTCTTATCATACAATGAAAGCTCTGTGTCTCCAACTCACGGGGCCGAGTACTTATTCTCTGAAATTTCGTAGCGGCAGTGAGTGTATCCCAGCAGGTGTGATTCAGAACGTTCCTGTTGATGTTGGCCGGGTTCGAAGCTTGATCACATTCCATGTTTTGCCACCGCCAGATGCGAATCCGAAGACCTACTCTCTGCTGTTATTAGGCAGGCCATGGATGTCCGCAGCGAATGCATCAATCGGACGTGATAAAGAGTGGGGCTTTGTGGTGAGAATTTCTAGGGGTAACGAGACCATTACTATTCCTCAACGGAAGACCGCCAGTGCTGAGCAGGGCATATCATTTACCTGTCCCGTGGACATTGGGACACCATTAACCAAGTGAATAAATTATGCACTGCACTCTGCTACTTTTAATCTGCCAAGTCAATTTAATTTCGAAACTCTTGCGATTCTCCTAACTCCTAATATTTTGCAGATTTAGGACGTTTTAGGGATTAATTATCTATGGGCATGCTATAGTTTCTATAAAAGTTTTCCATTCTCTGTAGCCCTTGAAATACTATATGATTTTGCTCTATAAAGTGAAATAATTGCATTAATAGTGCTGCACTGTTTTTACTTATTTCAACATTACAAATCCTATAAAGTTTGCTTTTGCGTTCCAAATTTCCTTATTCATTTCATAAACTCTTTCTTGCACATGCATTTCGTGTGTTGTCTCTTTCCAAACGAAATAATTAATTCCCTGTGATTGATAATCAGCAATTTCAATTCATGTCAGATCACAAATTTCGAACACTGATACATGTTTATTGTAATCGTTATATTTTCATTTGTTTGTTAATGTATTGAGTTTGGTATTTTTATGGTTTAGAAATTAAAGTTATTACTATTAATATATTAAGAAAGAAAAAAGTGTAGAAATTACTAGAAGTTAGGTTATTGTAGAATTGAGGCTTCTGTGATCCATCAATGTTATAAGAAGAGCTTCTGCGCAAATCACATATAGAAAGACATTTGTCGACGCGTTTCGAACCAACTAGTGTGGTTCATCGTCAGGACAAGTTGAAGAAACAGATCCAGCAACACCTTGCCAACACCTTTCGAACTAACAAATGTAAACCATACCTAAAATAACCTAACTTTATATTATAAGAAGAGCTTCGGCGCAAATCACATATAGAAAGACATTTGTCGACCCGTTTCGAACCAACTAGTGTGGTTCATCGTCAGGACAAGTTGAAGAAACAGATCCAGCAACAGGTGTTGCTGGATCTGTTTCTTCAACTTGTCCTGACGATGAACCACACTAGTTGGTTCGAAACGGGTCGACAAATGTCTTTCTATATGTGATTTGCGCCGAAGCTCTTCTTATAATATAAAGTTAGGTTATTTTAGGTATGGTTTACATTTGTTAGTTCGAAAGGTGTTGGCCAAAAAATTCTCTCATGTAATTTTTACGGAAAAACTTTGTTTAATTCATTATGAATCACAGAAGCTTGAATACATAATTTAAATTCTATTTTATAGCAATTTTCAAAGAATTTTAATTTATATTTTAGAATATGATAGAAGATCATTATATTCTTAGTTTTTATTTTAAAGGAAGTTAAGAATATTGCAAAAGGTTCTCTGCTTGTCTAATATTAGTTTAAAAGTTTTTTGTTTTTCCAATAGTTTGATATTGAGAATTAATTTTTTTTTTCTCTATAATATAAAATTTTAGATATATATATATATATATATATATATGTATTAAGTGTTAATAACATTTTTAATTTATCAATCATATATATTTGAAATCTTATTTATTTTGAGATTTTATTTGGTTTTATATTAAGAAATTATTTTTAATATTCTTGCAAAGTGAGATGCTATCCTCACCTTACCTGGCTAATATGTTGGGTCTTGTATGCAAAAGAGCTTGTTGTAGCCTCACTACCTTAAATTCCAGCAATAAAAATTATTGAATTATTGGCTTATCAATCTAGATAGTTGCTATAATAATCCAATACACTCCTCCATCAATCTAAGTGAGTCATTGAACTCTTGGTTCAAAGATAGTTGTTAGAATAATCCCATACACTCCTCCATCAATGTGCACAACGGAATGCTTGGTCATGAAGCATAAGGACACCGTATTAGCTTTGACAAAAGTAATTAGTAGTAGTTAACTGACATCTTATTTTACAGCTTGATTATGAAATTTAGAATCAAAATGCATTAATAACTCTTTAGTATGGTTACATCGTTCAATTTTTTTAATTTTTAATTTTAATTTTTATCCTATAATGTAGAGCTTGGTGTAGCTTCACTACTTTAAATTCCAACAATAAAAATTATTGAATTATTGGCTTATCAATTTAGATAGTCGCTATAATAATCCCATACACTCCTCCATCAATCTAAGTGAGTCATTGAACTCCTGGTTCAAAGATAGTTGTTAGGATAATCCCATACACTCCTCCATCAATGTGCACAATGGAATGCTTGGTCATGAATAGTACGGGCACATAGTATTAGCTTTGACAAAAAGTAATTAGTAATAGTTAACTTACATCTTATGTTACATCTTGATTAGGAAATTTAGAATCAATATGCATTAATTGACTCTTTAGTATGGTTACATCGTTCAATTTTTTTAATTTTTAATTTTTATTTTTATCCTATAATGTTTGTATATTGGCACAAAAATATTTTTACTATTGTCTTTGGGTTATGAATTAACAAGCTACTAAAAATAAATTTCAATTGAAAATGATACCAATATGCAAGGAAAGTACTAATCTTTGAGATAGAGTTCACTTTTCTTTTCTTGTCTTTGTTTCTAATTGGTTTTTCTTCCACTTTTGATTCCTCAGAAGATCTAGGTAGTAGCTAATTGTACTACAATAGTAACAACTATGAGCTACCCATCAGACCATATTTTATTAACAATATTGAAAGCACTATTTTTTCTTACTCTTAATTGTTAATAAAAAACAAAGCATAGGTAACACAAATAATCTTATTTTATTTCTATAAGTTTAGAAGAGAGTATAGACATACCTTGAGCAAGAGGAACTTCTTGATGTCATATTGTGCTCTCTACAGGTGATCGAAGTCTATGAAACTTGACTAGCTCAATAAGGTTGGATCCATAAATAGTTATTTGGTTCTAGTCTACTAACCTTATATTTTATGGTACTAAGTGTTTCCCTACCCAAATCCACCAAAAACAAGGATAGTACTGATGAGGATATGATTGGAAGATTTTTGAGTTGGCTATGAACCTCTAGGAGAGTTGGTCTCAAATAAGCTATGGAACCAAGTGAAGTGTTTCATTTGCAAGTTCATTTTTATAATGACATCTAGTTATTTCGATATAGAACCAAACAATACAATCCCTATTTTCTTGTTGTTTTTACAACTTGTAAGAGTTGGTTACTAGAGGGTACGTGGAGAGGTGAGGAGAGGTCTCTTTCATTTACAATCTATAAAATCACTGAATAAAGGAGGTGGAGGAGTGAATCCAAAAATGGAAAAGTAAAAAGGTGGTGTAGTAAATAATGTCTAAGTAAAATTGAGGTAAGGTAAGTAATGTGAGGTAGAGGAATTCCACACGAAAACAATACTTAGTCAAAAATCCATAGCATGGATGAATGTATATAATAAAAATAATGAATAAATTACAATTGAAAATGGATAAAAATAGATGCAATGAAAATGGTGATATCTCAAGCATATGATCTCTATTTTTTTCTATTAAATGTTAGAAGAAGCTATATATAGGGTTATCATAGCAAATTTCCTTCATTTTAATATTTTTTATTGATATATTGTTCAAAAAAAGAAACCATCCTTATTGACTTCCTTAAAAATTTATGACATCTTGGATTCATTTTGAATTCTTAAATACTTGTATCTTCATAAACAATAGGTGAGAATCATCTAGCACTTTCCAAATTTTAAAATTTGATCTCCACTTGATCAAGTATGAATCAAAATCACTTTAGTTGGTGGGTGATAAGAAAACACATCAATATATTGCTTAAGTATGGGAAGTGACCCCATGTGGGTTGTTGAGAACACTAGATTCATAAAAGCATCGTTCTTTATTAGGTTATAAAGTTATCTCCGAATCATTATTTTGATATAGTAAATGCTTATGGGTGCTCTCAAGAAGATGATGGCCTCAAAAGTAGAAAATGGGACCATTAGGAACGTGTTCCTGTAAGAATGTGTGTGTGTTACTAAGAACACACATGTTCTTGGGTATCCAGAGTTGGTAAGACATGAGTTGCAAACAAGAATGCTTGAAATTTGTTTGAAAATTAGAAAAAAACCCTAAATAAAAGCCTAAACACAATCACTATATTTGAATTGTAGGAAAATTGGTTAATATGGAACCTAATCAAAACCCAACCCCACAATCACAAAAAAAAATTAGAAGAACCAAACTTGAACCAAGAACCAAGGAATCTAAGTAATGAAATTGATGCATCCTTGGCTACATTGGGTCACTGATACATGATCTCCAAAACACCAAAGGTATGTCACGATCATTACACCAAGAGGCGCTCTCTTGCCTAGTATGGTAGAGATGTTGTAATGTAATGTTTGTAAACATTTTGACTAGGTCAAAATAAAATAAAATAAAAGAATTAATAATTATAATTAACAATAGAACATTTTGACATAGATCAACTTACATAAAAATAAAAATAAAATAAAATTTGAAATATATAAAATTAATAATAATAATTATAATTAATCATTAAACAAGCTTAGATCCATCTAAACTTCAGATCTACCAAGCACCTAGAGGGATCAATTTTTTTGGGATGCAAACATCTTTTAAAGTGAAAATAGATTTGATTCCTCTCAATGCTTGGTAAATATGGAGTTAAGATGGATCTAAGCTGGTTATAAGTTATCTCTTTTAAATATTCCAATGTTTTAGATAGAAAACAACATCTTAAGCCTTAAGCAACTTTTAATAAAATAGGAAGCCTTCATCCTTAATGTTTAACTCACTCATGTATATTAAGCACCTGGTCATAACCTTATTCTTAGTGATTGAAAGTCCATATTTAAAGAAAGGATTGGGATATATAGTAATACTCTTATTTGAAGGTTATAAATTATAAAGAGCTTTTGAATTTGCTTCATTTTCCTCTAGGATTTTATAAAATCCTTGTAATCCAACTGTGATTTATATTGGATTATTGTATTATTTCGTATTTGTCTTGATGCTTTTAGAGTGGAAAAAAATGGAGCATGCAAGAAAATTTTAATGGTGGGTCTTAGTTTGGAGAATAGTTTGAAACCTTCCAAAGCCCATTTTGAGGCATTAAATGACATTATTTAGGATAAAAAAAACTAGTGTCATTCAACATTAAAAGACATTTCCAACCATGCATGAGTCACATCAATTAGAGTTTGTATGAAAAATTTATGACTCCCACAAGTTGACCTACCATTGTATGAGAGGATGCTATGTCATCCCTTATTACTAATATATATAGGTCTTACCATGTGGAATTTGAAGAAGAATCTAGAAGGCCAAAATTGTGCATAAGTGATATTCTTTAAAGTGAGACTCATAGTCAACATGGCATAAAATGCCTACTATAAGTGACAGCTCATGATACACCATATTATGTTTCACATATAAGTGGTGACAAGAGGCTGATCCCTCTCTCTCTAAAAAATGTATTATACTTGCAAAGAATAACAAAAACTCATAAAAAATGGAATGCATGACATCTTCCTTTTGTCTCGCACATGTCCATAAAGCATCATAATAAAAAATTAATATTGTTTCCATAATGTATGCATGTCCATGAGTGAAAAGTAAATAAACAAAGTCAAATCAGAATGCCAATCATGACAATTTTGGATATTTGTGTGATTCAAAGACTTTTCTCTTTTCATCACTCCTATGTCCTTCATCTACTTCAAGATCCAAATCTAGAAAAGAAATTTATCTTCCCCCCTCATCATCAGTCCTTGGAGTGCTTGTGCGAGAATGGGCTAAAGTGGTTTGAGTGGAAGAGAAAATAAGTACAAGGATCATAAGTTGTTTTCCTTTATCCATATGCACAAAGGAAACCCAGGCTCTCGTATAACCAAATGTTCAGCATGAGACATGGAAAATGGAATGTGAGGGATAGAAACAAGTGGAAGAATGTCATGACAAGAAGCAGAGGACCAATTAATAATCCTAGAGGCTAATCCAGTGGAGTTGGCTCCCATCCATCATGATATTGGGGTTGCTATTATGAAAGAGGATGAGGCTTAGGTATATCCATGATGTTGGTGTATGGCTGAGGAGAATTATGAGATAGAAGGGGAGTAGGGGGAGGTCATCCTAGATATAGGTGGCCAATTTGGGTGAGCTAGTTGAACTCATCTGAATCGACATCAAAATGAATATAGAATCTGATTCTTTTGTTTCTATTTTCATGACAAGTCACATTTGCTCTTTTACCATGTCCCCTTCAGTTCCCTCAAGAAACCTTGCTGAAGAAAATCAACTATGAAAAATAATATATTTAGACACGATATCATACATCTTATTCACATGATAACTAAACAAACTAAATAATTATTTTCATATTTATACTCAATGCAATATTTCAAGTCCTTGAAGACATCATATGGTTGATGAAGAGACAGGACAGGGGAGTGAAATAGTAAGAAATTTATTTTATTCATGTGCATTAGGGAATGTAGATTCAATGGTTGTCACTTAAGTGGAGGGAACAATTGCAACATGAATTGGGTGAAATAGTATATGGACAATTAGAGTTTTGGAATGTTGAAACTCATAAAATGAAATAGTGTTGTTACATGCTGCAAAAAAATGTCACATGTTTTCCTAAAGGAAAAGATATTTCCATACATGAAACAAGACCTGACTTTCTTCTATTTAAGTATGAAAATTGTGGGAAAAATGAAAGAGTGAAGGGTGAAAAATATGGTTGAGTGATACATGCATGAGGACTATTAGTATTATTTGTAAAGGAAGAGATTTTTTCCATATGCATCAAAATAGAGCATTAATAGCATGTTGTAATATATTTTTTCAGCGAATGTATTGGGGGTTAGTGTGCTACTAGTGAGCTTGAATCAGATTTTGTAACTTGGACAAGGAGAGGTATGATGTGAGGTCCACATCAAAACTTCTTACAACAAATTTTGTCACATCAATGATGCATTAATGGAGGTATAGGGTCATAAGCTATATATGGGCATGATAATAGATTAAATTCAAGAGGGCCTTGGGTTTGAGTAACTATATTGTCCATAATGGATATGAAAATCACAACAAGAATAAAACAAAATCATTACATAGTAACTAGTAGCCACATCAAGACCAAAATGACTCGTGAAAGCAATCTTTTTTTTCAAAATAAACCCTTTGTGTGCCAACATGAAAATCTTGACTGCAATATAGCATGAAAATTGTAAATGAAATGGATATTGTTTTACAAAGAAAGCACACAATATAAGGGAGACACAAAACATTGTTAGAAATAGCATAAGTGCCTAATAATAATATTTTCTTTTAATACATACATGGTTGATTGAGATTCCCAAAATTTTCACCAGTATTGTAGCTAAATTCTAGTTTCGATGCAAGTCATGTTGATTTTCATGATTTTCTAAACCAATAATTACTTCCAATGATTTCTTCATTAGTTTAACTTGTGTCACATTCACCATTAATCAATTATACATAGAAAATATTCAAAATTAAAACAATAAAGCTAGTAAGATCATAAAGGGACCCAATCCCGGATGCAGGTGGAATTGGCGGTAGCTGAGGTGGCTGCCAATTGGGTTGGCGTGTGGAGAACGCACATGGCCTCCCACAAGGCGACACAAAAATTCAAAGATGGCATTAGCTACAACCATGAATGCACCTTGAATGAATACTGCCACCACCCTGATAACCGACCTCAACCTGATATCAAAGCAACGATGTGCCCTTGGGAAAATACCTCTGTCGCTCTTACAGTTCCTCCTCTGCAACCTCAGCCCCTACAACATCTCTGCCCTCATGCAGTGGCGGCGCCTAGCTCCTGCACAACCACTGGTAGACAATGTTATCTTTATTGTTGCATCGACTTTGGTTCGGGCATCCATTTCACCCACAACTTGAATCTACAAATTCGCATCCCCTCAGCCCTGGTAGCTCATCCTTCTGTTGATTTTCCTGTTCGCTCCGCTGTAACGCTGCAGCCCTCTGAGCCCAATTTGGACCACAACCCGCCTTCTAGTGCCAAAATCATGGTGCACCATAGGATGCGCAACCGTAGAGGTGTGAACAGAGGTAGCCTAACCTGCTCCAGGCACTTGCTAGCTTCGAAGACCACCTCTCCCTAGCTGAGCAGCACATGGGCCATTACCCCAATACTCGTAGTGGCAGAGGATGCTTCCATTCGGGGGCCTCTGCTATGCCTCCCTCCACCTCTGGCCCTTCTCCCAACAGCACTCTGCCAGCTCCTCTACCACACTCCTAAATCACTCAATTTACCTTTTGCTCTGCCCTGAACCAACCCCTCATCACTGCAACCATTACCATCATTTTTCATGAGGAGAAGCAAAATTTGGAGGCTCAAGACTCTGAGGTTGGTGCTCGAATTGCAACACCTGAGGAACACAGAGCAATGGGTGAGGGCCACACAGAAGCAATGAGGCTCTCTAGCATTACGGTGGGAAGCCGCACGACTGCAGGGAGTAGCCAACCCAAGGCCAAAATGGAATTAGCTCAGTCTAGTCTTCAGGGTGCAGAGGAACGAAGCTCGGGACTGCCAACCAGACGCGCAGGGAAGGAAGTGGAACAAGCTCAGCAGATGAATTGGGTCATCGATGATTACTGTTGCATCATCGAGGAAGAGCAACCAGAGATGCAGGCGGGTGACACAGAAGCTCAGCCACTGGCAAGTGGCGCCATGGAAGATTACAGATGTTTCATTGTTGAGGAGCAGCCTCTGTTGCCGCCATGTCCCTGGCCGCCACCTTGATGACTTGTGCTCACCGCCTGGACTGCCACCTTGCAGACCTTCTTCGTGCCACATGCCTGCCTAGTAGACTGTCACTTAGCCACCACGTGTCTCAGGTTCACTGGGACTTGTTTTTCAGTTTTGCCTTTTAATGGTTTTTTGGGGAAACACTACAACTTTAAGCTCTTCAGTTGGGTTTTCCTTTTCAGTTTTTTCAGATACAATGATGCAAAACTTGTTAATTTGCTGGTTTCCCCTGCATGGGCAGTAAAACTATATTTTTGAAAACCTTGGGTTAAGAACTAGTTTCCCTTCTAGGTAGTTCAATTCTAGTTTTTTTGCTGGTTGATGCCTCTCTTCTGGCATAGCTAAGTACAGGATTCGGCCTCTGTGTATGATAGTTTTCTTACTTTAATATAATTAGCCTAATTTAGAAAAAAAATAAAATAAAGAGACAACCAAACAAGAGATGTAAAATTTATATTGGGAAAACCCTAAGCAGGAAAAACCCAACAACCCTTTCTTAGAGAAATTATCCAATTCAACAGGAGATACAATCTAATTTCCTAGTATAAACAAAGTCAAACTAACCAGTAACTAAAACTAGGTCAAACTTGGTCAAATATAGACAAATTTGGCCTCCTGACATTTTGGTCTACTTCAGATTCATCCTTTTAGTCTGCCTCAAAATTTTCCTCTTGATCTGCCTCATATTCGTTTGTATTCCACCTCAGATAGTGATTTGAATTGGTCTCTAATGGAGGAGAATGAGTGTGAATTTATAGTGAGATTTCCCTAAGTGGCGTGCCTCTTGGTTTGGGAAAAGTTATACATTTGGGGTTGACTTGACTTGGAGGAGACAAATAATATAAATTTCAAAAATGGATTTTCCCTCCATTAAAGTCGACTTGAGATTCAAATTATATTTATCATTTTCCTTCATACAAATATTTACCATAGCTACAAAAAATTAAACACTCCCTCTTAGCTATGGAGGTATTCATAATGGTTATCTAGATGTTCTCTTGTTGAAAAAATATCTAGGAAAGGGTGGAATGAGCTAGCTATGTTGATGTATCTATTCACTACCCATGGAAAGCATTTTTCATAAGCATCATGCTAAATAAATTGTCACTTAGATAAATTCACAAATTATCTAAGTCATCACTTAGAACTTGGTCAACACTTGTGACCTATGGTGAAACCCTAGGCTATTACTATTCTTGCATGTTGATTGAGTGGTAATTCTCCTACCTGATGCTATAAGGAACTCACTCAACCCACTATCCAAGTAACC
Organism: Pinus taeda; assembly: GCA_000404065.3. Lineage (NCBI taxonomy): Eukaryota > Viridiplantae > Streptophyta > Pinopsida > Pinales > Pinaceae > Pinus > Pinus taeda. The sequence continues at coordinate 39,611 of APFE031280396.1, read as the reverse complement.
CTTCGCAATATGGTCAAAAAACCCTTGACCATGGGAGCACTTTGGGCCTTAATGCTCTCTAGGCCATTCTTCTCGAGCCACATTACATGGCCCCTTGTCAATAACCTTAACTTGGTTAATACCCTTGACCCTAGGAATAATGTCTACCCTTTGATGCTACAACATCAACACCCCCTTTGATTGAGGGAATAATTCTCAGTTAATCTAAGCTTGTGCCTAAATTATACAAACTTCACCCTGGACCAAACACTTTGTGAGAATGTTAGCATCTTTCTCATATGTGGAAATGTAATAGAGCCTCACTTCTCCCTTTTGTACTATATCTCAATGTGCTTCGATTTATCATCATGATCGCCTTATGCACCTAAATAACACAATCCCACGAGTAGCTACTAGATCCAAAATGCTTTACAACTTGCCAAACTAGTTGTAATATACTTGTCGAATATGAATATTCCTGCAGATGTCACCCTAATTGGGTACTCTCATTGGCACTGAAATATATTTTGCATTGGAAATCATGGCGGTCCTTTTGCCACTATTGCTCCATGTGCCATGTGAGTCCTTATACTCTTCAAGGGCTTGCCAATTAGAGAAAATGGATTCTTACAATATTCTCCCTCTTTCTGAAAGAACCTTTATGAATCTTGATTTGTACCTCTTTACTTTTCCATCTACCACATGCTTGATCTTATAGATCCACCTTGAAGTCTTCTTTGATCTCCCACAGATCTTGGTATAGTTACCTCAAACAAATTTGCACTACCTTCTCCCTCTAAACTAGGATCTATTTTGGTCATTACATACGATTTTAGTACGATTTCTCCCTATGAAACACACACCATTGATTTTGGGAGATCCTTTTGCCACAAAATTTTCTTGGTTCTTCTAATGCTTCCATCTGCTGATAGAGTCCAGAAAACCTTCACGATGTACCTGCAATACTCACTAGGAAGTCCAAGGAAAAACAAATATAACCCAACAAAATAAACAAATACAAGAGGCTAACTCATAACAAAATAATAATAATCAAGGAAGAGAGATATGAGGTACTTATCTTTTGAGGATTCTAGAGAATCTCCCTCTTGATCCTAGCCTTCCTGCATCCATCTACAAACTCATCATCCTCGTCTTCATTATATTGTTTTCCTTTTTTCTTTGAGCTAGGGTTTCTTCTTTATTTAGATAAATCATCAATCTAGGTCTATCTCTGGGGATTTATCCACACCGTAGGGATTTTGTATCCAAGACTTTAAGTCTTCTAGGGTTTCCAAACCCTAGATTTACAATTTTCATTTATAGGAACCTATAAGGAATACTTCATTAAAGTAAGTGTCTTCAAGGGAGGGATTGACATTCTATTGTCCTCTATAGCATTGCACCATCAACCAAATCTTACTAACAATCTTCAAATGGTCCATACTTCCTTTATATTAGAAAATTCTATCCTCAGAGTAATACAAAATATTTAGCGGATTTCAAATGATTACTCTCGATCCTTTCAAGTAACTTGACCTCCTTAAAACCATTGTAGTAGTAGTAATAAATTGTCATTTACAAGGAAAACTCCAGTGCTGAAGGTGACTCTATTGGAAATACTGAGAGGGGGTGAATCAATATTTCTCTTCAATTAGTATATTTATAAATTCACAGAGCATAAATTGTTATTAGCATCAAATGAAGATAAACATTGATCAACCCCATTCAACAATGCACAACAATAAGGACAATGGACACAAAGATCTTTAGGTGGAAATCCTTCGGGGAAAAAAACCACCAAGCACTTCTTAATATATGCCTTTTCAAGATTACATCAATGGAAAGACCCGACATTAAATATTCTCTAGCTATAACTTGAAGGAGGTTCCATCCCCCTAATTTATCAACTACAATTGAAAGGATGCTCTAATGACCTAGTTTACGGGCTCTAACCTGTAAGATGCTTCAATGCCCTACTTACTAACTTCAACTTGAAGGATGATCCAATGCCCTACATAGGCTCTAACTTGCCCTAACACCACCTTGTCACCCTAAAGTGTTCTCAAGCTTCTTATGTTCAACAATCAAGCTCTTTTGTCAATCCCAATGTTGTTCTTCAACTTCTACAATTGAAACCCTAACTTCACAAATGTGACCAATACTGCTTGTCATAAAAATATATTTGTTTATGATGGTAGCAATAATGAGTCCAACCACAAACATTTTGCATTGTCTTTACTCTGGCATCACATTCTTGTAGTATTGTCATTGCTCTCACTATTTAATTGTGCCCACGAGAATGAACTTATATGCCACCAATCTGTCTTGTACCCAACCTTACATTGTCTCAACTATTGCAATAAATTCATTCAAGCCTTCTTTGTTGTCTCAAACCAGCTCCTGAATACAAAAACATTTAACAATAACAATGTTATATGACATTGAAACCTCTACTACAATCCCAAGAAGAATTCTTCAGACACCATGAAAAACTAACAATTATTGTAGAATCAAATTGAACTGATGTACCTTTGATGTAGTGGAAGCCAAGAGAATAGGCTCCTTCAATTGTTAGACCCAACTATTACAATTTACTTACAATGATAAATAAGAACCATTATAACTCATAAATTATCCTTCATATTTGCAATGATATCCAATGAGACTTCTTCAAAAATAGAACCCTAACTGCAAGTGACACTTACGATTTACAAGAGCTCCTTTAGTTATAGTAACAACATTTAATTATAATGCATAACCAATTATATAAGCAAGAGCCATATGCAGTGAAACCTTCAAGGAATACTCTAGATCAATGTAGACAAAACATGCCTAATATCAGGTTTATACCTAATATCTAAATTTCTAAATTATAACTGTGAATGGAACCTAAATGTTCAATTCCTGACAACTAACTATTTGAGTAGTCTTGTTCCTAAACTTTACCATATTATGCTTACTTCTAGGTTTCTTGTGAATAAACACCAATAAGAATTACAATTCCTTTAATTCACCCATATTAGAGATACAGTTTGGTCTCAAAATATAATAGAGTTGTGAATGAAATCCTTTGATTACCATTAAAAATATTATGTTCAAAGTATTGCTCTATTTGGTTCACCCATGTAGATACATACTCTATCAAACTACCTCAATTCAATCTTGGGAAACCACATTCCCTTAGAAATCCATCCATGATTAGCTTCGACAATATAACCAAATCCATTGAGAATAAATCATTGTGGAAGTTTGTTCAACCTAAATTTTTATATCATGTTTATTACCATGATTTTCCTATATCTCATTCTCCTTTATGGAATAACTCTTATAGTGCTTGGAAGAGTTTAAATTCCAAGGGTTTATTTAACTAATCCTTGTTTAATTATTCAACCTTCATCTTGATATTATCTATCTATTTTTCCATATTCCATTTTAATTCTTTTTTTCTTTCTTTTGGCAAATGGAAGTATTCAACCTTTTTCAAAATTGTACTCTTAATTTCCTTATATTGGATATGCATATTGGATACCTAGTTCTCGAAGTCTCCACTTTTTTCATGATTCATATAGGTTTAGACAATGTAGAATTTTTTATAAAAATTATTGCCATTTGAGCTAAAAATAATACTCTATTAAAATTATTGACGTTTTTCTCTTCATCATACTTTTAGAATCACCCTAAAAAGATCTTCCAACAACATGTTGTGAAATTTTCAAGTCAATGTGTCTTTTTAATCCATTATTTGGGGATTATCTTATAGACCAACATTTAACTTATTAGAGCTTTGCCATTTTGACCTTATGTTGTTGAATTTTTACCAGATGCATCCCAAGAGGTTGTATTTAGTATCATTTGTCCCATTAAATTTGAAACTTAAAACAAAAAAGTATGCTCACTATAACTTGTTGGTTTTTCATTATTTTATGAGAACTATTATGAAACCAGCTCACAAAAAGATAGAAAAGATAGATCAACGCCTTAGAATTCAACCTCTACGAGGGGGAAACCTCCTTTACATTACACAAATGAATGATTCTTTTATGATTCAAATGACAAAACATCCTTTCTATATATAGGAGTCTAAGGAATCACAATATAACCTAGCCGACCTAACAATAATAATATAATGGCACAAAAATAACAATAGAGGGATTCTATGGGGCAAAAAAATAACAATATGGGGACAATAGGGGCACAAAAATGTTAATAAGGGATACAACTACAGTAGTAATGGGGTGATCACTAGTATTATAGGGACCTAACATGCCCCTCTCCTTCAAAAAAGTGTTGTCCTCAATGCTTGAGTAGTTCTAGATGCTTCTGTATAAACTTCTCATCATCCCATGTGGAATCTTCAGCGGATAAGTTCTTCCACTTGATGAGATACTCCGAAATTGATCGATTTCGTAGCTATCAAGTTCTTGTTTCTGTGACTGCTTCAGGTTCCAATATAATTTTTCCTTCCTTGTCAAGTTCTAGCAATATTGTTTGAACTGGGAGCTTGTCGCCTATAACCTTCTTTAAACATGAAATATGGAAAATTGGGTGCACTCGAGAAGTTGCAGGAAGCTCTAATTTGTATGCCATAGTACCAATCTTTTGCAACACTTTGTACGGACCATAACACTTTGGTGATAATTTATTATCCTTCTTAGCTTTCTTGAGGGACATTTGTTTATATGGTTGTAGCCATAGGAATACCCAATCACCTACATCAAAACTTCTTTCACTGCGATGTTGATCTTCCTGTTGTTTCATTCTATTCTGCGCCAAAACGAGGTTATCCTTTAAGAGTTGGAGGACTTGTTGTTGATGCTCGATGTGATGTTCCACTGCCTGAACCTTAGAATTTTCTCGATGGATGGTGGCTGATATCCATAAAGTGCCATAAATGGGGTCATTTTTGTTGTTGTATGGAAGGAAGTGTTATACCACCATTCAGTCAGAGGCAACCATTTGACCCA
>APFE031280396.1:924-30914 GCA_000404065.3 Pinus taeda | reverse complement strand
CTCCATTATTGAACCCTTTTGTTTGCAACTTATCAATTGGCTAAAAAAAGCGTTTCTTTTTGTATCCTCATAATGTGTTGTCAATTCTTCCGTAAAAATTGCCCAGGTGATAATTTGTTTATGAGAGCAAAATCATTGATACCATACAAACTGATTTGGTTCCAAATATAAAGTTGCAATACGTACCTTTTGTGTGTTTTGCACATTATTGATATCGAAAAATTGCTCCATCTGTAATATCCATGTTGCGGGATCCTTGCCATCAAACTTCCTCATATTGATTTTTGGAATATGGTGGGTCTTTGATCCAACATTAGAGTCTATGAAATCATGATTAACATTTCTTTTTTTCGCATCATGAGTTTCCTTTACTACCCTTTCACCAGTATTAAGTATTTCTTGTAGAAAATTTGTCAAATATGTCTTCAAATCTATCTTCAAATCATCAATCTTAGCTTCCACGCCCTTTATATTAGATTCCACACCATTTATCTTAGCTTCTGTTAGCTTTTGTGAGAGTGAAATTTGTTGCACTTGGTCTTGTAATTTTGATATATCATGTAGCATTTCTTCATCTTCTTCATGAGTCATGCTAGAGCTTCCAGGTTGCTTACTAGGTGTTTGTATTTTCCTTCCTCGAGGCATCAGTTACCAATAATAATGCTATACTATGCCCTTTGAATTCCTTCAAAATAATTTTTCAAACCAAGCTTAAGCAAAAATTTAAAAAAATCTACACACCTTTTTTCACTTTGTAGGAGCTCGATATTGCCTTTGACGTTTCTCTATAATTTGGATCATCTAGTTATAAAATTGTGATCTGTAGTAGCCCTCTTTTTCCTCTTTCCGATGCCACTAGTTTGATCCCAATTGGATTCTCCAAGGAAGAGTTATGCCAAATCTCCCATAGTGACCTAATTATAGACTAGTTCAGAAGAGTTTACTTGTACGACGTGCCACGTGTCCCTGTTTCGACCTTTGGCTATGAAAAATATATACAAGAAACAATAATCCGTCCTCTTTTCGTACCTTCTTACGAAATTTCAATCCGATGCTCAGAGAAAACGTTATGACAATTTTCCTCAGGTCACCTATTTGGAATGTAATTCAGGAGTCTGCAAAAAGACCAACTTCCTTAGATCATATCTCCGCAAATATAGTGCAAAAAGCTCTGAAATTCGGTTCCAAAGTTCAATACGATTTTGTATCAAATGGGTTTTTTTTTTGCTTCTGAAACATCACAGAAAAAATGTTAGCGAAAATGCCATGATGACCTATTTTGATTAGCGAAACCCTAGAATCCAAAGCTATGATACCAAATGTTATGAAACCAACTCACAAAAAGATAGAAAAGATAGATCAACGCCTTAGAATTCAACCTCTTTGAGGGGGAACCTACTTTACATTACACAAATAAATGATTCTTTTATGATTCAAATGACAAAGCCTCCTTTCTATATATAGGAGTCTAAGGAGTCACAATATAACCCAGCCGACCTAACAATAATAGTATAATGGCACAAAAATAACAATAGAGGGATTCTATGGGGCATAAAAATAACAATATGGGGACAATAGGGGCATAACAATGTTAATAAGGGATACAACTACAATAGTAATGGGGTAATCACTAGTATTATAGGGACCTAACAAGAACGCACTTGTATAGATTTCCACAACATTAATATTCACTTCCAAGTCTTATATTTGGAATTGGAACACCTTATTTCTTTGTCATTTTGATCTTATGTTGTTGAATTTTTTACAAGATGTATCTTAAGAGGTTATATTTAGTTTCATTTGTCCCATTAAATTTGAACCTTCAAACAAAAAATTATTCTCACAATACTAGAACTTGTTAGTTTTTCATTATTTAAAGAGAACACACTTGTACAAATTTCCACAACATTAATATTCTCTTCCAAGACTTATATTTGGAAATGGAACACCTTATTTTGCACCTTATTACTGATCTGAACTTAAACAGGAATGCAAAAAACCATAGATATAACCATAAATAGAGAGATGTAGCAGAAATAAAACTTCATTTCATTAATATCAAATACTAAAATATGCTTACAAACATAATGGAAATAAACTAGCTCGGGCAATGGTAGCTTATCTCTCAGAAGAGATGTGGTAGATACATGCCTTTGAACTATGTTACAATGATACTCGAAGGCCTATTTATTATTGAGAAACAATGGAAACCATAAACATCCAAAAATCTAACCGTAGGAGATGAAGCGCCAAAACTATGAGCCTTGTTTGGGTAAATTAGTACATAAACTTCCTGGGGTCGTAACTTTGGCATACGATCTCTGTTTGACACACACAATACCTTGTTAGAAAGATCTATCCAAGGACTACAAATTTCAATTGTCCATTTTCCAAAAAAAAAATTAATAACGTTTAGGGCGTCAAAAAGGCTCCATAAGTTTAGGACCCAAAAAACTCCCAAAAATAGTAAACTACGCTACAATTAAGGAAACTAAAAAACTGAAAGAAACATTGGTGGGGTTCCAAGTGGAGTAGGTGGGTGGCCACCAATATCCACCTGGATCATTCCTCCCCCCTTAGGAAGCAATGGTCTCCATTTCATTGAGTGCCTCCATGAGATGGAGAAACTTCTATTGAACTTGGTCCCTGGTGAGTCACTTGCCTTGTTGCAGGAGTTGGCTAGCTTTGACAAACCGATACAGTTGGATCTTCTGCTAGGGAGTGTTATTGATTTGTGGTGTCCATGATCTGATCAGTTGTGGCCTGTTCCATGCATTCTAGGTTTAACTCTATTGATGTGAGTTGTTTTGCAATGTTTGATGTGTCCAATAATGGTGGAAAGTATGGTCGAAGGTAATCCACATTGAACACTGGGTGCAAGCCAAGGAATGGGGGAATGTTGATCTCAAAAGAATTATCTCCCACGGCCTTGGTAATGGTCTAAGTCCCATGTCAAAGTGGTTTGAGCTTCCAATGGGATCTGGTAAGGAATTCTTTCTACAAATGCAACCAAACTTTGTCGCCCACCTAAAACTTGTGTGGAACCTAATGTTGATCATGTCGTTACTTGCACTTGGCATTGGACTTATCCAAGATGTCGTGAACCTACTAGCAGATGTGTTGGATGTGTTCAATAAATCTGGTTGCTTTATAAGCCTTGGATAATACATGTGTGGATTTTTTCTGTGTAGTCGCATGAGGCATGGAAACATCAATCAAACACAATGGCTGAAATCTTAGGCCTAGTAGAAAGGGACTGCGACCAATCAAGTTATGGATATCTCTATTATAACTATGATGCACATAGGGAAGACTCTTATCCTAAGTTCGCGGGTGCTTGGAGTTGTATATGCAGAGTATGTGCATTATCATCCTGTTGAAGGCCTATGTCTGGCCATCAGTCTGGGGATGGAATGTAGTCGACTTGGTGAACTTGGTGTCCAATAGTGTCCAGAGGCTTGCCCAGAACATGCCCAGGAACCTTCTATCCCAATTTGATATAATGGTTTGCGGGATCCCAAAATGTATCCACATTCATTCAAAGAAGATTTTGGCAATATCCTCTGCTATGATACTCTTCTTGTAGGCCACTAGAATAGCCATCTTAGAAAATTTTCCCACGACCACAAATACACAATTATTACCATGCTTGGTAAAATGGAGGTTAGACATATAGTCCATGGAGATGGATTCCCAAGGCTGGCTGGGAGTACGCAAAGGAGTATACAAGCCTTTCTTCTTGATGGTTGGATTGGTGATGGCGTAGGCAGTGCAAGATATGATATATTTCCAAACATACTGTCAGTGTTTCAGAAAATAAAATTACTATTGTAGTACAACCACAATTTTCTCCACACCAAAGTGTCCTGCGACCCAACTATAGTGCGCCTCCCAAATCAGTGTGGCATGCTCACTTAAAGGAACATAAAGGTCGCCCGGGTAGCATAATAACTCATTATGGAGGTGGAAATTTGGAACTTTCTTGCAATATTCTAGAATATGGTATGTGGAGGCGAACTCCGTTTCATTTTTGTATAGTTTCGGCCATCCAAAGGTCTCATGGCCACAAGAGTTGAGAACAGTTGTCAGTGCTGCAACTAGGGGTCGGTTGAGGAAGTCTGCAACATGATTGGTGCTGCCCTTTTTGTATTTAATGTTCAAGTGGAATTGTTGCATATATGTAAACTACTTCTGATGGTGATCATTCTGCAACTTCCCTTGTGTCTGTATAAACTGAAGAGGTTGGTGATCAGTGTAGATGACCATCTCCTTCCCCATAATGTAATGCTTCCATTGCTAGCAAGCCTGCACAATGGCATACATCTCTTTATCATAAGTGGGGTACTTCTGAATTGTATCAGAAAGTGGCTCACTATGATAGGTCACTGGATGCCCATGTTGGGTGAGGACTGCACCAATAGCATAGTTGGAGGCATTTGTCTCAATTTCAAATGGCAGCTGCAGGTCTAGAAATATGAGTATTGGTACAAAGCAGGGGCAGTTTTCAATTCACTGAACGGCCTTTGTTGGGACTCAAACCAGGAAAAATTTTCTTTCGCTCTACCCTTGGTAATCTGACTCAATGTCCAATTAATATGGGAGAATCCCAACACGAACCTCCGATAAAAATTTTCAAGGCCCAAAAAACTGCAAACCTCTGTTAGAGTGGTTGGGGCTAGCCAATCTCGAATGACTTGGATATTAGTTAGATCCACATGCATGCCTCACTCATCTATGACGTAACCTAGATATTGGACCTGGATCATGCCAAGGGTGCACTTCTCCAAGTTGGCACACAGTTTGTGTTGTCGCATGGTTTGAAGGACCTGCCAAATGTGTTGCAAGTGTTCTTCCCAACTCTTGTTGAAGATGAGGATGTCATCCAGATAGACAACCATGAATGAGCTGGTGAAGGGCCGCAAGATGTCATCCATTAGCCTCATAAATGTAGCAGGGGTGTTTTTCAACCCAAAGGGCATAACCAACCATTCAAAAATGCCTTCCTTGGATTTGAAGGTGGCCTTCCATACATCTATGGGCTCTATTGGAACCCGGTGATAGCCAGACTTCATATCAATCTTTCTGAAATACTTGGCCTCCTTGAGTTGGTCCAGAAGGTCATCAATCTGTGGGATTGGATACCTATTCCAAACAGTGATTTTGTTTATTTCCCGATAATCAATGCAAAGCCTCCAGGTCCATCCTTATTCTGTACAAGTACAATCAAGCTCTCGCAAGGTGAGGAACTTGGTCGAATGTGCCCTTTTTGCAGTAAATCTCGGATTTGTCACTTGATCTCTTCATTTTATAGAATGGAACGATGATATATTGGCCCGTTGGGTAGAGGTGCTCTGAGTGTCAAATCGATCAAATGCTTGACCTGAGAGTGCAAGGGTATCCCTATGGGTGAGGAGAAGATGCCACTGTATTCTTCCACGACCTTATCCACCCGCTTTCGCTGCGTGGAGGAACCCTTCCTAGTGGCCATGGATGCGGCCATGATCTTCCCATTACTTTGAGAGTGAATCATAAAGAAAACAAATTTCCCAGACTGGGAAATGATCTTAATGCATTGCTTGGCAGAGATCAAAGAGATGGCAGTAGGCAAGGCTACCTTTGGTATCCTGTATAAATTATTACCCAAAGTGCGAGGTGACTCATATACAACATGACGCTTCCACAAGTATGGTTGGCCTAATAATACATCACAAAATTCAAGAGGTGCAACATCACACAATACCTCATCTATGAAGGGCTTGATGCTGTAGGGAAGGCGGCATTGTTGGTTGACTCAAATATCTCGTCCTTGGTGAAGCCACCCAATGGTGTATGGTTGCGGGTGTGGTGTGCTCAGTAGGCCCAACCATTTCACAAACTCTGCTGAAATGAGGTTCTTTTGGCTCCCATTGTCGACAATGAATTGCAACAGTGAACCCTTCACCCACATTTGTGAGTGGAAGAGACGCTCCCCCTCCTCTAGATCTTCGGGCTCATTCTTCTGGATCTTGGTGGTGGCAACAATGGTGTTGGTCTCCACATCAATAATATGCTTCCCTTTGGCATTCCCCTTGTCGAATTCTGACTCAAAGTCGAAACATGCATCTTATTCTGAAGCCTTCAGCTTGGCCACCAGCGACTGCTTGGCCTGACACTCACATGTGTTGTGAGTGGGGCTCTTATGGAACTCACACCACTTTCATGTGTCCTTCTTTGACTTCGTGATGTTGTTCTTTTCTTGCGGCTTCGGCGGGTTGTCTTGAGTCGCCCCACCTTGGATTTTTCCTTTTTTATGCGGTTTGGGGGCGTCTTTCCCTTGCTTCGGATTCGCAGAGCCAAAGTCTCACTTCTTCTGTTTAAACTTCTGCTTAATCTTGACAATGTATCGGTATGTCGTGTCGAGCGAGGAGATATCGAGGAAGTTCATATTGTTCTAGATGTACTTGTGCAGGCAGTCGTGGTACTTGAGTACCAAATGTAGTTCATAATCCTTGATAACCAACTTCATGGGAAGGGTATGAAAAACATTGGTAAACTTCGGCACATCTTGGTCTCTTCCCTACTGCAATGTGGTCCACTTTATATATTTATCCTCATAGCTCCCAACAGGGTAGTTCTGCTCCTTGATGGCATCCCGGAACAAATTTTAAGTGGGCGTGGCTAAAAATAGTGAGGGTGTAATTTTGTCCTTCTTCTCACAGTAGGTTTCCGACCAGTCCTTGACGTGGGGGGCGACTTTCAAAAGTGAAAAAGTAATATTTTCTCGACTGGAAAAATCATGAACAGAAAAATATCCTTCTAGCAGATTTAACCATTTATCTATGACGTCTAGATCTAGTTAACATTCAAAAATGGGGATCTTAAAGTTAACTTGTACCTTAAAGGGTGTGGCGCTTCTATAGTAGTTGCTGGAAGAAGATGGGTCGCCTTTAGATAGACGCTGAAGGATCTCGGCAAAGTTGTCCATCATTGTGTTCCTCTGTCTCTCGAGGGCTTCTTTGAGCAATATTTTGAAAGGATCTCCTGCCCCCTCATCTTTCTTCTCTTACACCATGGGAGGTCGTCGGGATTTGCGAGGTTGGTCTTGCAAAGGTTCGACTAGTTTGAGCCCCAACTCCTTATATTCCGACCTTGTTGGGGACATGCAAAGAAAAACAGAGAAAGAACAGACCGCTCTAATACCACTGATCCGAACTTAAACAAGAACGCAACAATTCATAGATATAACCATAAATATAGAGATGCAACATAAATAACACTTCATTTCATTAATATCAAATACTAAAATATGTTTACAAACAAAATGGAAATAAACTAGCTCAGGCGATGGTAACTTATCTCTGAGAAGAGATGTGGCAGTTACATGCCTTTGAACTGCGTTACAATGAGGCACGAAGGCCTATTTATTATTGAGAAATAATGGAAAACCTTAAACATCCAAAAATCTAACCCTAGGAGATGAAGCACCAAAACTATGGGCCACGTTTGTGTAAATTGGTATATCAACCTCCAAGGGTTGTAACTTTGGGATATGATCTATGTTTGACGTGCACAATACCTCGTTAGAAAGATCTATCTGAGGACTACAACTTTCAGCTACAAATATGAGTTTGCCCGTTTTCCAAAAAAAACATCATTTAGGGCCTCAAAATGGCCCCGGAAGTTTAGGACCCGAAAAATGCCAAAAATAGTAAATTGTGCTACAATTAAAGAAACTGAAAGAAACTATGGTGGGGGTCCAAGTGTAATAGGTGGGTGACCACCAACATCCACATGGATCAATTACATTGGTTATGCTCCTTGAAAATTTCACTCGTTGAAGATAACCCAAAAAAAGTTAGAGTGAGAATGGTAAGATATCTTATTTTAAGGAGCCAAACTGAAGGATCGTCCACTCTAATCCTAAATGTTAAGTACCAAATATACCAAATAACATTAAAAGAGAGAATAAATAAATCAAAATTATGAGAATGATAAAGAGATAATGAATAATAAATATTTTCATTGAAGCAACCACCTTTACAATATATTAGATGCACAAGACAATATTCTTACTCAAATGAATCTCTCCTTTATTATAAATAGGAAACAAATAAAAAAATATTGTGTTCTGCACTATAAACCAACTCAGCTATAAATAATATAATAATAATGAAAGAGGGCTAGGATCTTAACAATTTGGATGACATGCTTGAGACTAGAGAGGCTTCATCTACATACATTTAGTGACAATTTAACCAATCTTGAAACACAATGAAGCAACAAATTGACCAACATCACCCTTAGTATCCTTTTATAGAAGGGGGTCAAATATTTCTTCATCTACATCCTTATAAGTAGACCTTTATCAGTGGAAAAGGCCACTACAAGCTAACACTAAAGTCTTATGGGTTGTATCAATCTCTCTAGCACATCAACCAAATGACCAATAGATTGGTTCTTCTTTCCAACTCCAAGATTCATCTCTTCTTTCATGTCTCATGTTTAAAGAAGGTCATGGGTTTGAATGGTTGTGTTTAGACTATCCTTTGAGAAATTCATGAAGAAGGGTTCACTTGGTTATAATACAAAGAAGTACTATGACTATAGAGTGCACAATACCAATTGATCATCTAGGAAGTCCTGATATAGTGGAAGTATATGTAGTTGAAAGATGACACTTTTGAATGAGCGACAAGTTTACAACAATTACTACACCTCTAACCTTGAGGACGATATTGCTTTCAAATGTAGAGGGAATGTTATAGTTCTATCCTAACCTACCTACTATGGGATACTTACGAGTTAGCCAATTTTCACAAGGCCATATTATTTGAACAAGGTACATTAGATAGTTGGCGGATAGTTACTTAATATAAATTATCATCATTATTTAATAAGTCTTGCTAGATCCATATTCATTATAGATGATCTAAAAGTTGTTTAGAGAGTTTTTTAAAGGAACTAATTATATAGCTAAAAAGCTATATAATGTTTTTATCAAGGATTGTTATTATATCAAAAATTTTCTTAAAGGAAGTTTCACCCTCAAAGAGACACAGGGTATTGCTAATTGTTTTGAAATTATCATTATAAAGATAATTTTTTTACAAGTTTATCATCATTGTGTTTTGTATTTTCTTTCCATACTTTTAATTCTCTTAATATTATCTATTGAGATTATTAATAAAAAAGTATTATGAAAATTTAATCTCATTATTTCTTATATATACTTTCTGTACTTTTTTTTCATTATTGTTTATATTCTATTAAAACTAGTAATTACATACGTTACACTTTTATCTTTATTTTAAAATAGATAAATACCATACTTAGTTAAAAAGATTAAATATATTTCTTTCTCCAATTGAAGTATATTTTTATCCTTTTATCTTTATTTGAAAATAGATAAATACCATACTTAAAAGGATTAAATAATTTTTTTTCTCAAATTGAAGTGTTTTCATATTATTAGTCTTTGCCTCACCACGAATTATAGCATTAGCTTTACGGTTAAAGTGTGTTGACTCTCTATTATTTCGCTGAGTTTTTACAATAATTTTATGTAAATTCAAAATTAATTTTCTAATTTTTAGAAATTTTATTTTTAATTTTTCATTAGTGGAGAGAGCCTTGATGTGACATAATTCCCTTGGTGGAGGACTATTTATTTTCAGTGTTCGTTTGTGCTTCACAAATCATTTTAAATTTAAAAAAAGCTAATTTTGTAAATGTCCTTTCCATTAGTGTGTGATCAAACACAGTACTCTAAATCTTTTAAGAAAAAAAAAAGACTGTATAACATTGCATAACATTGATACATTGTGTAGAATGTAAAAACGTAAACCTTCCGACTCCCCACAATGTATCAATGTTTCCTGGTAATTACCATAATTATTTACAGTGGAGAAGAAGTTTTATTCTTAATGTAATAGAAAAAGCACCTAACGAGAATCATGGCCTCTACGTTATCCCTAAAGGAATGCATTACCCTAGCAACACTCAGTGAAAACAAAAAGTTTAATACGATCCTTTGGATTATTTTTCAAAGTTCATACATATTCTCAGGGTGGCCATAGAACTCACAGTGGTTATCATCCCTCCAATCTGTGAACCCCGAAGCACTTCTAGCTGTTGTCATTCGACCATGACTCATTTCTGGATTCATGTCAACTTTGAACATCTATCTCTTCTTCGTGCTCTTACAAATCACTTATCCCCGCAACGTCTTCAGATCGAGTATCACGGCTATTAATGTACCTACTGTCGACCAACCTTTACAGCAGCTTAACAATAGAGAAACTTAGGCATCCCTTGAATAATTCGAACGTCTATCTTAGGCATCTCATGGGGAAGATTTTATGTCGCAAGGTCACAACATTTCTTATTTCCACGCTACTTCAAAGTCCGCCTCGAGTCCATTCCTCACGAGAAATCTCTCCGGAAATAAGATCAAGAACGTCTTTACGAGGTCGGGCTGTCTTTGAACCGGTTCTGAAACAAAAAAAAAAAACAAAAAGGGTCGAATAGCTTATACGTCTGATCCGCATTTGCTTTGTTTCCATTTTAGGTCTCAGGAGGAGCACCATTTACGGTTTTTAATTACGCCATAAGGCGTTCCCTCTGAGATCAACTATCCTAGATGCCTCGGTGTCATAATTTGTACCGTTGGATATTTTGTTAGACGATTAAATTAAGATCATCCGTTGATTTGAATAGTGTAATGGTTGCATACAAACTACTTTCCCTGGGGATTCAAACGGTGTGTGCTTTGGATAAACGTGTTTATTTGCGGTGCGTGCTTTGGATAGCTAATCGGTTGCTCTCCCACAATCTTGATATGGCTACTGTCCACCTAGCACATGCAGTCAGAGGTTCAGCAGACCATTCAGGCACCTATGTCACAGGTGGACCTAACGATTGCTACGCACACTGGGCTCAGTTCAATTTCTTGTTTTATTTTAGGTTTCTAGCATGTATTGTTGCTTTGTGTTTCTTTTAGGCCAGTTTGTTAATATACCTGCAGCCTGAAGCGGCTTGCCTGGAACTTCAGTGGATATGGCTGCTGTCCACCTAGCACATGCAGTCAGAGCTTCAACAGACCATTCAGGCACCTATGTCATAGGTGGACCTAACGATTGCTACGCTCATTGGGCTCAGTTCAATTTCTTGTTTTATTTTAGGTTTCTAGCATGTATTGTTGCTTTGTGTTTCCTTTAGGCCAGTTTGTTAGTATACCTGCATATCAACAGTTAGATGTTTTTGGAACAATGAATGTAAGTATCTTTTGGATGGAATATGTGCACAGGAAGAACTGGAGGCAACACTTCTATTCCTACCTTACCTTTGGTAAATCTAGCTGCACGGTTTGGCCGCAGCCTTTTTAATATAAACCTTTAAATGTTACTATGAAAAACATGAGTTTTTGATTCTATTTTGGTGCTGTTCATATATATGATAACCTGTTCTTCTTTGGCTTCATGGCAGGAATATTATGCAAATTACAGGCTTTCCATGGGAGACAAGAGCTTTTTGCGTACATTGTTTAAGGAAACTAGAAAGGGAACAATGAAGAATAAAGAGCTCAAAAGTGATTCATTCCAAAGATTGATTCCTTCTCTGGGAGTCAGCATTGTTCTTTCTGGGTTATTTTTTTCTGATACAGCAAATGCAACCACTCTGTCGGATATGCATAATTTGGTGGGAGGCATCCATGGACTGATGCTTGCAGAATTGGATCCGTCAATAACAAAGATTGCGATAAATATATTAGGTCCTATGTTTGCTTCATTTAATATTTTGTTCATAGTGAGGATAGTAATGTCCTGGTACCCTCAACTGCCTGTGGGAAAGTTTCCGTATGTAATAGCCTATGCTCCCACGGAGCCATTACTTAGTGCTACTCGTAAGGCGATTCCTCCTGTTGCTGGGGTTGATGTGTCTCCTGTTGTCTGGTTTGCTATTTTCAGTTTCCTGAATGAAATTCTGCTAGGTCCACAAGGGCTTCTTGTTCTTATTTCTCAGCAGCAGCTTTAGTTACATCAGTTAAAACTAGATATCCACAAGTCCTACTTGAACATATTTTGTATTTGGACTGTAGGTCTCAGTTCCATCGATTGTCTAAAATCACAATACCAAATTTTTAAAGACCAATTGTTGGCTTGAAGGGAGTTAAAAACTGCAATTAAATACCCCCGTGTTCGTTCCTTGGGTTCAAACTTCAGGCAATATCACCTGGTTTCATGGCATGGATTTCCTAGGCCGTGCTATTAAAAAAATTTCAAAGAAGATTTTCTTTACATCGTCCTAAAGTTGATATGATATAGATTGATGCATGCCAGACATGCAGAGATACAAAAGAACCACGTTTTGGTAATTTTTTGGTATTGTGATTCTATAAAATAAATTCCCAAAGCAAGCAAAAATAGTTTCCCAAGCATACTTGCATAGGTAATTCCATTCCCGCAGGACGTAACAGTACTTGCATTCTGATGACCTGCTTTACGAAAGAAAGGCTTTGTCTATATATTATTTGCTTTGAGGTTTTTAGCTGGAATTTGGAATTTCTTTTGGGTGAAATTTTCAATTTTGTTGTTTAAGTGATTTTGATTGTACTAATTCAGCACCCTCAAAAACCTTTATGATATTCTGATTCAGCACCCTCAAAAACATTTATGACATTCTGATTCAGCACCCTCAAAAACCTTTATGACATTCTGATTGTAAAAATGTGGAGAGTTCAGAATTTAAACTTGTAATTCTAACCCATTTGTAATTCTAACCCATTTGTCGATGAAAACCCTCAAAAACATATAATAGATAAACTATGGCGAAAAGAAATTGTCATTTCCATACCCTGTACCCTCTATAATGTTTTCATCCTTCCTGTAGCCGTACCCACACCTGCACCCAGACATCCGTGCAACATAGACTCCAAGTAAACACCGCTAAACCAATTTCGAAGAGTTATTGTTCCAGATAAGAAATAGGGAAAGACTGAAATGAATAAGATATTTAAGCCGTAAGGCGTTCCTCTGGGAAGAACTCCCCTCCAGTGCCACACTGTACCTTCCTGCGCCATTGATTTCATTGTTAGACGATGGAATTAATATTCACCGTTTGATTCGAAGTGTTTGATTCATTATCCCTCCCGCGCATCGCATCTGGCATTTGGCCGTGGCATCGCATCTGGCATCTGGCAAGCATGCGCTGCACTCCGAATCCTCCTCATGCTTTCATTTTCTCCTCCTCATGCTTTTGTATCGTTGATTCGAAGTGTTCGATTCATTATCCCTCCCGCGCATCGCATCTGGCATCTCGCCGTGGCATCGCATTTGGCATCTGGCAAGCATGCGCTGCACTCCGAATCCTCCTCATGCTTTCATTTTCTCCTCCTCATGCTTTTGTATCGTTTGATATCCTCCTTCATGCTTTCATTTTCTAGCGTAAGGAGCCTCAAGGCACTCGAGATATTGACTACTCGCTGTTCGCCGGTTCGATTCCCAAACGAAATGCAGACCCTCCGCCGCTGAATTTCCGAGGATTTCAGCAACAAATTATCATGAAAAAATTATCATGCAGCCGCCCTGTCAAAGGTACAACTTTTTTACACCTCGTTTGAGATCCAGTTTTGGGGTTCTGTTCTTTTGTTGTTGGGCTGAAATTGGGTTTACTCAGTGTTAGTTTATTCAGTGGTGTGGGCATATTCTCGGTTTTGTTAATTGAGATGCGAATCCTATCTAATTTCTGTAGAAATTATAATTTTCTTTTTCCTGGTGGTTCACGGCGTCTGGCACATTGTCTGTGAATTTCAGGGTTTTTGCAAATTTCATTATTATTTAAATTCAGGGTTTTGTTGTAACTGGGGTTCAATTTGGGCTGTAATTGATCTGGTGTTTATGTAAAATTGCAAGAGAGTAGGGTACAAGTCTAATCACTGCACCTGGAGGTGATAACAGTTTCTTCTGTCTCCATTTCAGGTACATTCATTCTTGTTGTTAGTACCTTGTCTGAGTATTCTATGCACAATTGCGTTGAGTAGAGGTTATTTAGTTATTGGACATGAATTCCTGCACTTAATTACGCCGTAAGGCGTCTTTCTTTGAAACCAACACCCCTGGTTGCTACGGTGTGCAATTGTCCACCCTCGATTCTCGATGTTAGACGATAGACCTATGTTCTACCGTCAGATTAATATATTCAGACCGCTACTAACTCAGAAAGCTACTACGCGGCAAAGATTGATACCCTTTTTGTGGCTATCATCACCCGGGCCGCGTTCTTCGCACACAGATACGCCCCACTCACATTCACTGAAATGACCAAATCCTCGATAGTGACGTCTGCCATGGAAGAGAATAGCCCGCCCGAGATTCCCTGGTTGCTGAACACTATGTCGAGACGCCCGTGCTTCTCCTGCGCGAAGTCCAGCAGGGCGGAAACGTGCTGCTCATTTGAGACATTGCAGTGGAAAAAACTGGCGTTGGGAGCGATGTCTGCAATCACTACTTTCGCTCCATTATCCACTAACAACTTGGCACTCGCCTCTCCGATTCCGCTGGCGTCTCCTGCGATCACAGCAACCCTTCCCTGCAACCTGCAAACTACCAGCGCATTGATTAGAATGAATGTTACGAGTTGTAAAAAAAGATGCCGTGGAATGGGATTGGCATTAAATTGGTTGGAATGTGTGTTTTTATCATAAATTGTTATTATTTTAATTAAGTGTTTTTTACGTGAAAGAATGTTATGAGTTGTAAATAAAATGTTTTATAAATATCAATTTTATATTTAACCAAATATATTTAATTTTTTGCTTTAATTTATATATTTTATTTTCAAAATTTTCACATACAGATACAATAGCCACCTAACATATATACGTACTAGCTAGATTATATATCTAGCCTAGCTATATTGGAAAAAAAATAACAATTTTTTTTTTGTTGAGGGTATTTATGTCACCCTTTAACACCTTGTATCGTTTGATATCCTCCTTCATGCTTTCATTTCCCAAGGTTACTTATGTTGACAAAAAGTTATCTTTATTTAACAAAAAGTTAAATTTGTTATGTTTGAAGGTATTTATCTATCTCCAAAGCTCTTTCTTCCTTTAACAACATTTATCCTTCCGTATACTCCTTCATGCGCTTGAATGGGATTGACATTAAATTGGTTGGGGTGTGTATTTTCTTTGTGTGTTTTATAATAGTTTTTCAGATTATCGATATAGCTCGGGTGCAAAATCCAAACAAAGAAATGTACCGAGGAATCTAACAAAAAGTTACCTTTGTTAGGTTTGAATGTGTTTATCTATCTCTAAAGCTCTTTCCCGCTTGAACAACTTGTATCCTTCCATATACTCCTTTATGCTTGCTTGAATGGGATTGGCATTAAATGGGTTGGGGTGTGTCTTTTTATGTGTTTTTATAATAGTTTTTGGTTGGGGTGTGTCTTTTTATGTGTTTTTATAATAGTTTTTCATATTATCGATACAACTTGCAAGCAGGAACAAGCGCCCTGATCTTCCTGTGCCGCGTGCAAAACCCACAGAAAGAAATGCACTGAGAAAGGCGTTTTTGATCAATGTCATCTAAATTTCTAAAAAATTCATTCTTCAAAATTATCCAGAAAAGTCATTCTTTTCTGACAAAAAAGCCAATGTTTTTCTGACAAAACCTTCTTCACTCTTCCTCTTCCTACTTAGGATTGAGCTGACCAATTACTGAATTAATCTGAAGCCACTAATAATATATATATGATAGTACTGATCCTTCATATTTAAGCCGTAAGGCATTTCCCTCTGAAACCAGTTCCCTTCAGTGCACGCTTGTCATCATTTTTTGTTGCTACTAATTTTTATCTTCAATGATTCTTTATATCTCACAATGCTTCTCGAATTTATGCCTTACGGCGTTTCCTTTGCAACATCTGGTGCAAATGCTAGTTATAAATTTATTTTTACAAGTGCAAATGCTTTGATACTATAAAGAAAAAAGTTGTTATTATATTAAAATCCTAAATTTATTTCTACAGGCGCAAATGCTTAGATATTATAAAGAAAAAACTTGTTATTATATTAAAATTCGTAAATATTGGATAAATTTTCCAAACCAATAACTAAAATTTCAAAAATAAAAATTATGAATTCCATAAAAGTATTGTTATTCTTCCCCTTGCTCCACCCAACAGAGAATATTCTTCTCACTGGAAAAAAAATAACAACACTACCAAAGCACTCCACACTCTGCAGACAAAGAAAGCCCACACTCTGCAGACAAGAAAGCCCACTCTCAGAATACATAAATTTTGAGAAAATTTGAATTTTCTTTAAAATTGGTAAATATGTTTTAATATTCCCTCCGGCACTAATTTTCTCTCATTCTTATATCTCAACGCTGCCTAAGCACTCCACACTATGCAGACAAGAAAGCCCATTGACAGGATACATAAATTTTGGGAAAATTTGAATTTTCTAAAAAAAAATGGTGAATATTCCCTTCGTACTAATTCTCTGTCATTTTTATATCTCTTTTCATTTAAAAAAAATAATGTAAAGTCAAATTTTCTTTTCATTAAAAATGTAAAGTTGTTTTATGTTTTTTAATTTTTTTAAATTATTGGTTTAAATTACTTAACATATTGAATGTGATTAATGGTTAAGAGCATGTGTTTTCTCTTAACAAAATAGATTCAAAACCATTGGGTAGAGTGTATATAGTATATAAGATTTCTTAGACTTAGCAATTAAATCAGCGAAGATAGGTCCCTTGTCTCACAAACAAAAGGGTCTCATACACCATGTGGTGTCTAACTTGGCAGTGACCTAAAAATTAGATAATAATCCACTCCCTTGTCCCACAAACAAAAAAATCTCATACACCAATATCGTGTCTCACTTGTACAGTGATGTGTGGTTTGACAATAAGTCTACTTGGGCGAAGCCTGGGAGACCATAGTTCAAATCTCATTGAGTACACTGGCCTGATATGGTGGATGCTCGAGACAGAGATTCCCCACCCTCACCTTGGCGGCACGAGAGTCTCGCTTTGCTAAAACCATAAAATCTTAGTATATTCCCCATCCCTGCATTGGCGGTAGGGGAGTCTCGCTTTGCTAAAACCATAAGATCTTAGTATATTCCCCACCCCGCCTTGGCGGCATGAGAGTCTCGCTTTGCTAAAACCAGAAGATCTTAGTATATACCCCACCCCGCCTTGGTGGCACGAGAGTCTCGCTTTGCTAAAACCATAAGATCTTAGTATATTCCCCACCCTGCCTTGACGGCACGAGAGTCTCGCTTTGCTAAAGCCATAAGATCTTAGTATATCGACTTGCATGTAGTTGGATGTACTCTTGGTGTTATAGTGGCCACTATAAAGATTGACTTGCAAGTAGTTGGATGTACTCTTGGTGTTATAGTGGCAGCTACAAGGATTGATCCTAGGTCTCCCATAAACTAAGACTGACAATTACCAATTCACCATATAATTAAAAAATATATATAATGTCTCACTTAATAGTGACCTAAAAATTAAATAATAATTATAATATACACCCTTCCACTGTAAAAATAATAAAAATCCGCGCGCATGCTCCGCAATGCTCCACGACACTACGCTTTCACACACTAAGCAGGTTTCTCCACGCAAAGCTCCACAACACAATTCTTTCACAGGCTAAACAGGCTTCTCCACGCAACAAAACAGAGGTTTCACACACTACACAGGTTTCTCCAGGTTTGACACACTACGCAAGCTTCTCCACAACACTACGCTTCACTACGCAGATTCATGTTTTCACGTTGTGTCGGCTCCAGGCAACTGCTCGACACAGATCTCGCACGATCACTCCACAACGATTAAGGTTCACAATGATCTCACATAACCGCTCCACAACGATTCAAGTTCACAATGAGCTCACACAACTTTTCAATTCACAGTGCCTCCTCCACGCTTTCACACAGTAGTCCACGCGTTGAAACGGTATCAACTTTGTTTTCCATTCGTCAAAGACTCTCCTCCACGCAGTCGTACGCCCACACAATTTTCTCCTCCCTTTGTATACAACAATGAAAACCCTCCACTGTCCACATTCTGTGAGGCATTTAGGAGGATAGAAAAAACTTAATCTCATGAATCTTTTAGGTTGTAATTGTGGTTAGCGATTTCTTGTTTCATTGTTTTTTCATCAGATAACCATTGAAGTTCAGTTTGATTATCACATATTATTGCGTGCCATAAGGCTATATTGCATGCCATAACGCTATGATCTCCTCAAGGGATTGAAAGTAATGCCTATTGAGTTGCAGTTTTGACTTTAAATGGGGATATTTTTATTTGTGAAATAAAATATCTTAGTTATTGTTTTTTTTTTAATTTGGTTTAATGAAAGAGCTTTTATTGTGGGGAAATTTTCCATGGCTCAAAATGCAAGAAAACTTCGCACAATGAAAGTTCTTTACACTCTGTGGTTTTTTCATGGCTCAAATGTAAGAAAATTTCACACAATGAAAGTTCTTTACACTTTGTATACAACAATGAAAGTTTTATGTTGTTCACACTTCACGAGACATTTGATCATTAAAAAATCAATTATATCGTAAGGAGCATAGCAAAGTGTTTGTCTTTAGATTAGAAATAGTGTAGACAAATTTTCCAAACATGACATGATCAATTTCAAATCGCGATAGGTTCAACATCCTTTCATAATCCAAAAGCAAAGATTTAATGAAAGAGCTTTCATGGTGCGAAATGCAAAGAAAACTTCACAGAATGAAAGCTTTCCACACTCCGCATACAACAATTAAATCTCTCCATTGTCTGCACTCCACAAGGCAATGAGCAATGTATATTTTTTATAATAGTAATATAGCATAGCAACATAGGATTCAAATTTCGTCATCTTACGAATTTTGTTAGGTGTTACTTTAGGCGATATGTCATTGTGTGGTGTGCAAACGAAGCTTTCATCTACATGTTCTTTGTGTCAATGGACTAGGTTTGATGCTAGGGTGACTACGTATAAGGTAGTTATCTCCACCACCGTTGAACGTTGTTTTTATTGTTGTGATATAAAGGGAGAGGTTCAAGGAGTGTGACAATGTTTAAGACTGTGTGAAGGAAATTGCAGACTTTTGGATCAATGTATCTCGCAATATCAATGGAAACTTAGAGAATCTAGTTAAAATCCCAGAAAAAAGAAAGCAACAAAGTATATGACTAATTCAATGTCTAAGCTAGACCACTATAATCTGGCAATGATTTTTGCTTTGTATTTACACTCTCAAAAACCCTTCGTGGCTTGTCAAAAAAAATCCACTATTTGGTAACTTCACCTTTAACAAACAAGTCAAAGAGCTCTGCAAAAGTCAAACAACTGTCATTCAATAAATAACTATAAAACTTCAAGTATCTAATCAGAGAACCCTTATCAATAAAGCTCCTCTGAATATTTCAAAGATCATGTTATTCATGACTTTCAATATCCTTTTTCTTCATATTTTTCATATAGGCTTGTTGTAAATTGACCATGTTATGAGTCAATCACGGGATACAATCAAAAAATCTACGAAATACATAAGAAATTCTAGGGGAAAGATCCAAAGAATAAAAGAGCAACTTTTCAGAGTAGATTTTGAAAATAGGTATTCTAATGTTCTGCATATGATCAAAGAAGGCCAGGGAACCTTTCTAACTAGGAAAACATAAACAAAATGACACGAAAGTATGTCCCAAAAAGAAATGTGCCTCATTTAAAGCATGATATTAGAATTTTCCATCATTGGAGAGTAGGAAAGAAAATCTAGAGACCATATGACATCATGCTAAAAAGTAAAAAGGATAGAACATTGAAGATGGACAAACAATGTAGAATATTACAAATTCATGACTTAATTGTGAAGATTGTCTCTTGGAAAAGTTAGGGGTTTGAGTTATTCCAAAAGAAAACAACCTTGAAAAGATAGATATGATAAATCATAATTTAGAAAAACAAACCTATATCCCCATTGCATTCTTCAAACATAAAATACCATCTAATCATTCTGACATGCAAGCATATGTTATCAACTTATATTACTCTTCCCCTTGTGAGTTTGTGGCTATTCAAGGTTACCCACATCCCAATCACATCATTCAGTTCTCCAAAATTGCTCATATAATCCTATAACCCCTTAGTGTCAACACCCCAAGGAATACCAAGCACATGTACAACACAAACAAATAATCAAGTAAATTATCAAACTAACAGACCTTGTATATATTCACTAGATTTTTGCCTAAATATTTGTGGTAGATGCATGCCTTGTAGAAATATTGAAGAAAATAGTTAACCCATGTCCATCAAAAATTTCTTTGTTTTTTTTTTATTGTGGTGATCATAGGAAATGTAGAACGAAGCATGTACAACATCATTTTGGTAATGATAGGGTGATTTTTCCATTGCAACACCTTCACATTCAGGAGTCCCAACAACTTTTCCCATAATTTTTGCATCAAGAGCAACGAAGAGAAGGTGATCCTTCAATTCAATGCCTCTGAGTTATAAAAATAGGTCTCATGCCTAGAGGGCCTTCATTTAAACCCACGATTCGACGAAAATTGTTACAATAGTCTTGGCACCAATCTGTTCTTTGAGCAGGCCTAGGACAATCCCAAAGTGCACATTTGGGGCCTAAGAAAGCCTTAGGAGAAAGAAAAATTCCAAGGCATGGACCTTGAATTTTAGGTATATTTTCTTCCTCAACCTTAGGGTCAAAATCACACATGTCGTCACAGTAACAACAAGACCCACTTAATAAATTTTTCGAATTTCTCTACATGTCAGGAGATTTGGGTGTGTAGAGGTTGTTGTCATGGGACCTTCAGTAATGGGTAGAGGAGGCCTCAAAATGAGCTCATTTTTTGTATGATTTTGATGTTTAGTAATTTCTTGTTTGCATTCAGTTGTTTTGTTTTATATTTGGGTAAATTATCTCTATTTGTTAGAGGGATCATCGAATTCTTGATGTCTCTGATGGTTTAATAAATGTTGATTATGACCTTGTTGGATTTGTTGGACTAACACTTTATAGTGATCTACCATTTTTGGGTCTGTGAAGGCATGTTCAGAGCTTTAGATTACTTTTGTGTTTGAGAGGGGTGCGTTACCCACCACATGTGGGTGACACCCATAGGAGAAATTTTTCTCCTAGATGGTCCTCAACTGGCAGCGAGAAGTCCCTTGCAGCCACCAAATAGCTCAATGTGCCACTATCTCCACCACCTAAGCCAGCCATTATGATTTTTCGTCCATTTGTTATGATCGTATGTTTGAAGGTGGACCTTCCAACCCTAAAGGTATGGCTTTCATTATGCAGTTGGGTATTTTACTTACTTATCATGGACACTTCTAGGCATGGATTAGTGGGGGGGTTCTGCAGAAAGAATGGGCTTGGTTTGTACTCTTCTCCCCTTGCCCAATTTGGTGGTTAACCTTGTATCTTTGTCTCATGGGATCTTCTTTATTGACTAGTAGCTTTAGGAGTACCACTACATGGGAAATCCTGATTTTGGTTGTGTGGTATCACTTCCCAACACCACATACATCACTCTCCTCTACTCATTATAACCCCTTTTCACATATTTCCCATCTAGGTCCACATTTTTCCATTAGGTCTACAAGGACTTAGCCTCCACCTCCCCTTTGTCCAGACTTTGGGTTGGGATTGGAACGATGCCCTGGAGGTTGATGAAGCTAAAAAGAAAGTAAAAAGCATAATTTGGCCACTCTCAATAGGAAATGTACCATAAAATGAAAAATATGGTCGGGACATACAAATTTAGCATGTGGGAAAAGGCCATCATGAGCTCTACCCCTATCATCATAGCCATCACCCTAGTTCCTAACGCCCCTCATATTGAGATCCTACATCATTAAGGAACCCATGATTGTCCTAACCCCCGATGGGTGATGAACTACTTAACCTTAAGGGGGGTATTCACTACTATGTCACTCACATCATGCTCTCATCCCCTAGAGCCAGAGCAATTTTAAAAAATAAATAAATAAAAGGCAAAAGGCATATGAAGAAGGGTGGTGGAAAAACAAAGGTCGGGGTAACTCATGTACCATGATTGCTCCCTCCTACATTCATACATCCAAGTGTGGGCTTCCCTTATACTATGGCATGTGGCCTGGAGCCATCCCCTGATGCCCCTTTCTATTCCATCATCATATCACATGACACCTACCACTTGATGGATGTGTCATGGACTTGTCACTCCCGTAGAGGTTGAAACCACCTAATAGGGTCCTTAATTAACCTCCCTCTTGGAATTGGAGACACATGTACACTCTAAATCCCATTATGGAAAGGCGTGCCACTATGAATTATCCACTTCGTTCCATGGTTTGTAAGATCATTTAATCAATTACACTGATGATTTGTTGTACTAGAAGGTGAGGTGACACATTGGATCTTATACAGGATTGCAAGTGGGTCTTCATCTTGGGTTTTGGTCTCCCTATACAGATTCGAAGCCCTTTATAGGGTCATATTGGCATTTGTAGGGTGTGTGTTGAGATCCATGGGCCTCCACTATAGAAGAGAGCAAATTTTCATGCCATGGGTTCCTTCATTACCATCCATTTTTCGCTTTTGTTCCACTTATTTGATGATGATAATGATGCACCTAGACCAGCTTGCCCACCACACTACCCACTTGCACCACACACTTAGTAATTGATCCAGGGCCCAGATGGGGTTATGTCTCACCATGTGAGACAAAGGGAGGGCTTTCATCATTGTTCCAACCCTTACAGATGGGATACAGGCTTGATTTATCTACTTGGATACCCATGACGATGTTTTTGTGCCCCTGCAACCACTTAGGAGCACCATAGGTCATTTTCTTGGAGATCAAAGGGCCACCACTTTTATCACTATATTTGGAGCCTTTCCACTCATTTTGGCACATATTGGACTCCACTAGGCCTTCCAATGGCCCTCCTATCTATTTATTTATCATTTTGGCCCTCTTGGAAGGCTTATTTTTCATGTTATGGAGCTATCTTGGTGGGCTTGTCACCAAGGAATGTTATTTTGCATATTATTTTATTATTAGGGGCATCATTAGGCCTAATTAGTAAAATAGAACCCTTAGAGGATCATATATATTGATGAGAGGATCATTCTATTCCTCATCATCACTTCGATTTGTATCTCTCTCTTCTTGAGAATTCTACTATAGATATTGATGGAAGAATTGGATGATAATTGATGTATTTTGATGTTTGGATACGTCTCGTGATCTTGGAGCTCTGATTTTGTCTCTCTTTTATGATTGGATATACTCATATGCTTATAAGTGCTTTTTCATGGTCTATCTTTCTCTCTTGTATTCATGCATAACATATGGAATTTCCGCTCATGAAATCTGAAATTCTGCCCTAATTTAATGCAAATTAGTCAACTTCTGATCTTGTGAGGGCATTGTGTATGTTACATGATTGGGTATAGTGAATGAATGTTCCTAGGGGTAAATTATGTCGATAATTGCCTTGAGAAGTCACCAAATTTTTGCAACAAGAAGTATCAATTCCTTTAGTAACCTAGTAGTTACCTCTAGTGTCATGTGAAGTTGCTAAAGGACTCCTTTATTGAGTAAGATAACTTCAAAAGTTGAAATCACATTGACTCCATTCTCCTAATAGGCTAGGAATTTATGTTTTCCTTGTTGATCACCTAGACGAATATCTTTTCTCATCTCCTCTCCTCCTTTATAAGCCCTAACCCTAGTTGTCTCCTAGGGCATCAAGTAAAATTCATTATAGCCATCCATATCAAGAGCATGTTGGGCAAAAATTGTGTTGGGATGTCCTCTAGGCCCTCACAAATTTTGAAGGACTTCTCCTAGCTAGATTTAGAATTATATGAAGCCCTAGGTCCAATTTCTCTCTTAACCCTAGATTTCTTTGTTAGTGGATTCATCAAGAGTCATTGCATTAAAATTACATGTAAAATTCAATTTCGTTCACTCTTTTCTCCTCTCTTTCTTGGTTTGGTTCCTTGTTTGAAGTTTCAACTGAAACCCTAGCCCATGCTTGGGCCCACTTAGGCTTCTTTGTGGTTTCGTGCCTTAATCATTCTTATTTAATAAGATCACTTAGAAAACCATTTATCTTTAAGGATCTTAGGTCTAGGGCGTCCCTCATCAAGGAATATCCCTAAATCCCTAGGTCTAGGTTTCCTCTAAATCATTTTCTTAGAGATCCCTACACTTTACTCCTTGAGCAAGTAAGATCTATCATATGAGTCTCTCCTATCAATGGGCTATTCAAATCACTATCTCTCGATCATTGATATACCATTTATAAGTTGAAATGGTAAGTATGTTCTCATTACGCACTCAAATTCTCACCTTGGCCTTAGGAGGTCTACACTGGTAATTTTTGGAAGTTATTTATCAATTCCCCTTAAATGCAACTTAGCATTCTACAGTTATGGAGACCAAGGTATTCTTAAACAAATATGCAGTCTACATCTTTAAAAAAAAATGGTGATAGATTTGTGATAATAAAGAAACTTAGACTAACAAAGTCAATCTAACTTATATTTGACTTGAGAGTATAATTGCAAATATGACTCAGGGTTGAGTCAGAATCATAGGCATTGACTCAACTCAATCCCTCAAAGACTAGTAAGTCAACTCAAACTCATGAGAGTCTGGTATCATTGGGCCAGACTTGGGACTGAATAGCATATCCCCACATGTTAGATATACACATCCTATAATGGCCAGGGAGATACACACAAATAATAGAATCTCATAAGAGGAATTCTTCCAATGTCTATATAAGTGGGACCTAATATTTCTTTGGTAAATGCAAGAATGACTAATGGATCTTAATCATTTACTCCTACCTTGTTCCCAGTGACTCTCTTGGATCCTTTTGGGGAGAATGATTTTGAATGTGTTTGACACATTGATGAGCCTAGGTATTGCAACAATAATACTGCAACTCTCAGGGCTACCAACTTTACTTATCAACCTGAGGTTTATACAAACTTGGAGGTGACAGTACTATATGCACAAGTAGAAGTGAAGGTCTTGCATGTTGTCACTGTTTGTCTGGAAAGAGACCCAGGGGTTCCAAGTGAAACTTCTATAAGATCAGAAGAAGCTTAATTCTTTGATGGAAGGAGAGCAAACATATTCTAAGAGAGAGCTACTCTACTGTAGTAATGAAAAAATAGCATGAAATGCTAAACTTACACCATAACCTAACTAACCAATTAAATAGCTATGCTAAGCAGAATTGCTAAATTAACACTAACCTAATGCTAATTATATAAGTTACAGAAGTAAGAGCATCAAAGAAACTTAGGTGTAACAAAGAAACTTAGGCTAAATTGGGTTTCAAGCGGAAAAATCAATCGAAGGTCGAAATTAGTGAAAGGAGGACATGAGGGAGCAACAACGCATAAGAACCATTGGATCAGTCGGGTGAAAGGCAAATGAACAGCGGAGATTGGATTGTGGGAGGTTACGTAGATAGATGGGAGAACAAGGTTAACTAACAGGATGAACGGTGGAGATCTTATCACGAAGGCTTAAGTGAATGGATGGATGAACAAGGGAACAAAGCAGATGAACAGCGAAGATCATGTCGCGAGGGATTAGGTGAGTGGATGGACGAACGAGGTTAACATGATATGAATGGCTAGGATATAATCACGTAGGTGAAGTCAACAGATGGATAGACGAGGTTAACAAGAGCAATGAACAGCTAAGATCTTATCACATAGGTGAAGTCAAGAGATGGATGGCGGAGATCATATCACGAGGAAAAGAAATGTGCAGAAATGAGGGAGCGGGTTTCTAAGGCGATAAGTAGTTTCTTGCATGCCCTTCAGGCCGTAAGCAATTTTGACCACTACGTGTCAACTACCCATAGCAGTACACTCCCTTTTTTCACAAAAGGGTAGCGCTTGATCGTCGTGTCTGTGTCATTCGACTGTCATCATCAAGATGATCATGTTATGTTGTAAACCCAGTCTGCATGTGTAAATTGTAAATAATCTTAGCAGATTTGTGTCATGTATGTATTTTCCTAGGTAAACCTAATCTTCTAGTGATTATCTACGTTTCAGAAGGTTTTTTGTCTCACTGACCCATGGTCGGCAGAGTTTTCCTTCAGCTTAACCCTAAAGCCGGAATGGATTTTGTCATTAGAATCTTAGTGGAGTCCTAGTGTGCTAAATCAAGTCTATGTAAAAGTGATTTGGGAATAATCCTAACTATTTGGTTAGGTTATTACAAATCACTTGATCTACTAGATTATATTTGTGTTGCAGAACTCGGTGGTCTATGAGGGTCTATGTCAAATGGGTTTTCCCCCTTGAGATGTAAAAATGTAAAAATCATGATGTAAAGTGTCTTAAGGGTTAGAAAATGTTTTATCCCCTCATAAGTCCTAGGTCCTAGGTATTTTTTTCCAAAGGCTAAGTTCAAAGGTCCAATATAAATAATAATAAAATAATAATAATAAAATTTAAAAATTTAAAAATTTAAAAAATATAAATAAAAAATAAAATAAAAATAAATAATTTAAAAATAAAATAAAATAAATAATTATAAGTTAAAGTTTTGAGGAAATAAATGCAAAATTTAAATTTTTAATATATTAAAATGCATTCAAAATTTCGACGAATGAGATTAAAAGAGATTTTGATCCTCATCGACGGTCGAGATCACTTTGACATGGATCACTCGAACTAGACGTTGGGAATTTTTCCTTTAAATAGGGTGTCAGGGGTCATTTGAGATGATTGGATCAGAGAGTCGTGTGCTAAAGAAAGCTCTCTTGTAGTCATTTTTCATGTGCAATAAAGAAAGACGTTGGGGTTGAAATCTTGTTGGTGTTACTCTTCTGGAAATGTCATAAGATGTTTTATTTTCTGCATAAATTTATTTTCAGCCATTGATGATAGCTTGATGAAGAGTGATTTTAAACACAGGTATCTTGTTTAGTCGCTAGGGTTTGAATGGTAGTTAAATTTCTGAATATGATGGCAGGTATCTCCATTAGATCTAGATTTTAGTATCGTTTTCTCCCTCTTTGTTAATGGTTGAATTAAGTTGTGCAGGAAATCCTTTTTTTGAGATTACCGAGCGTTCGGGGAAGTTCTCGGCTGAACCAGCCAACTCTCGGATTGCATTTTCTGAAGAGCCCAGCTGGTTTGATCCTGGGCTTATCATTAGAAATTCTGTTGCTGATGCATGAAGGGTTTTCTGAAGCACCTCATAAAAAATTTAAAATTATAAAAATATTTTTGTGGCATATTGACAAATCTTGCTATTTAGAGCCTTTAAACTGTGAATATTGTATTTATTTAGCTGGTTTTAGGGTTTTTAGTTTTGTTTCTTGCACATTTTGTTTTTGGGTGTTCAGTTTTTCTTATTGCAGGTTGCAGATCTGAAGTCGAAATTCAATTTTGAAGCCAGATCTAGGCCCTAGAGGGTAAGATCTCGCCTCAGCACCATCTCTTGCAGAGGCATTATTCCTGCAGTCCAACTTTTTTTTTTTGGGAATATTTTAATCTGGGAACTGTCATTCGAAGGCTTTTGTTGAGAAATCTAAAGCAAAGCGGTTTAAAATCTTTTTAATATTTCTGGAAAATATTTTTAAATTTTGGTGATTTTTTTTTTGGATCGATTGCCTGCCTGGTAGGGTTTCATGCTGCATAAAAATTTTGAAATTTTTTTAGGACCCTCAGGCTTCTCTCATTGTTGCTGGTGCCTTCAAAATCTCTCCGCAGCTATCTTATTTTCTCCATAGCCACCATTTTCCAATACACCCGCATCCTCGTGCAACTCGATCTGCATCTTCAATCTGTTTCCAATCCAAGCTTTTCCACTGGCCATTCTCACAATCCACGTAAAGCCTATAATCCTTTGCTCTTTGCATTCTTGTACGCTGCTATAACTTCTCCCTTTCCATGCATTAACTCCTTCTCGCTGGTAAACAATTCCCTCTGCCATCATATTCCTTCTTCTTCAAATGTTGTCATATGCTCCCTTACCTCTCCGTCAGCTCCTCATTATCCGTCCAAGCTTCAACCTACTCCGTTGCTCCATCCATCGATTTGTTGTTCAAACCACGCAAACTTGAAAGTGAGTACTCAGCAGCAAAATCGTTTTCTCCATGCCGTCCACGCTACCATCTATCTCTCCTACATAGCCTCTATCCACCATCAAGTTGTACGTACTATCTCCCTGCAAGAGAAATTGTCAAAAAAATTCCAGCTCCACGCTGCCATTTCAAGATGCTAAACCCCATCCCATCGCTCCACCATCGAGCTGCCATTCCTACCCTTCTCCGTCCACATGCAAAACACATCGAAACCTCACATCCCCGCGTCCCTCCTCATCAACGAAAATCTTCTGCTCCATACCGCCGTCAGAACCTGCAAACGCCCAGCGCATTTGATTTTCGTTGTCATATATTTGGTGAGGCTTATATTTAGATTAGGGTTAGAGTGAGCATAGTTAGGTTTCATAGTTTTAGCTTTTAATTTAGATTTTAGAATTAGATTCTTTAATAATTTTTTATTTTCTTTAGTTTTAGACTTCATTTTATTTGTATATATTTATTGTTTATTTTAAATTACATTTTCATTTAGTTTAGAGTTAGACTTTTTTTTTAGTTTTGTTTTCTTTTATTTAAAAATAACTCAAAAAAATAAAAAAAAGTTTCCTTTTAAATTTTTTTAATTAGGTTCTAGCTTTAGAATTAGACTTTGAGTTTATTTAATTTAGGGTTTAAATTTAGATTTTGATTTTTTTTTGTTAGGTGTTAAGACTTTTTATTTTTAGTTTCATGTAGCTTAGGCCTTATAATTAGATATATGGTTTTGTTTTTGTTTTTTTTTTTTTTTTTTTAAATTAAAAGTTCTCATACAAAATAAAATAAAAAAAATTATATAAGAAAATTAAAAAATCCCAAAAGCATAAAAAGTTAATCTTTAGGCTTTTATGTAGAAATTTTTTTATAGTTTAGATTTTTTTATTTTCATTTTGATTAAATTTTATTTATTTAGATTTTAGTTTTTTTTTTTTAACTTTAAAAATAAAAAAATAAAAAATTTGAAAAGATTAACTAAAAATTGAAAATTATTTTTGATGTCTTTATGTTCCACTTCTCTATAGTTAAATGCACTTAAATGTTTATTTAAAGATTAGCTATTGAAAAGTGGTGAATCATTTTGTGGGTTGGTTAACATTTGAATTTCATGGTTGAGT
Source organism: Pinus taeda (assembly GCA_000404065.3). Taxonomy (NCBI): domain Eukaryota; kingdom Viridiplantae; phylum Streptophyta; class Pinopsida; order Pinales; family Pinaceae; genus Pinus; species Pinus taeda. The sequence continues at coordinate 1,653 of APFE031280396.1, read as the reverse complement.
AATGAATTTCGATCTTTTGAAATTTAATTGCTGGAACATTGCGCATCTATTGAATATTTTGCATCTGGTGAAGTTAATCGTTGTTTGGATTATATAATGCTCATGACATGTTTGATATTTTGTAAATATTTTCAAGCAATCATTAAATTACTTCATAAGCAGCAGCAGCTAATTAATTACTTGGTTTTCATTGACTCCATAAGGCACTGGTCTTAAGCAATTAAAGATCTAAATCAAATTCTAAAATCGATCAAGTGCTTGTTTCCCCCTACTATGTCTCCCATGTAGTTTTTAACCCCATACAAAAATTACCTGCATACAGATTCTAAATCATAGGAAAAAATAAAAATGCGAGAGCATAACACATAAAACACATATACACAGAGATTTCCCACTGGATCCCAAAAGCAAGACTACCAGCGTGATTTTTCATTATGTTCCTTTCAATGTTACAATACATATTTATACATGCCGAAGCATCCAATACCATGGACCGAAAACCATCGTGTCCAAAACCATGGACCGAAAACCATTGCGTCCGAAAAACATGTGCGAAAATCATGCACAAAACCATAAGTGGGTCCGCCCAACCTAACATAGGGTCCAAAACCAAAAAATTTACGGGTACCCCTCAAACCCCCTGTTAACTATGTGGAAAGAATATAACACAACCCAACAATCTCCCACTTGTTGTTTTCTTTCCATAGGGGGCCACAGGAGAGCTTAGTC
>APFE031280394.1:0-15330 GCA_000404065.3 Pinus taeda | reverse complement strand
AAAAAATAATAAAATAAGTCGAAGTTTTGAGAAAACAAATGCAAAATTTTAATTTTTAATTTATTAAAATTTCGACGGATGAGATTGAAAGATATCTTGATCCTCATCGACGGTCGAGATCATTTTGACATGGATCACTTGAACTAGCTGTTGGGATTTTTTCCTTTAAATAGGGTGCTAGGGGTCATTTGAGAGGAGATTGGATCTTAGAGTCTGGTGCTAAAGAAAGCTCTCTTGTAGATTTTTTTTTTTTTTTGTGCAATAAAGAAAGACTTTGGGGTTAAAATCCTTGCTGGTGTTACTCTTCTGGAAATGTTGTAAGATCTTTTATTTTTTTACATAATTTTATTTTTAGCCATTGATAATAGCTTGATGAAGATTGATCTAGGCACAGGTATCTTGTCTGATCTCTGGGGTTCGAATGATAGTTTAATTTCTGAAATATAATGGCAGGTATCTCCATTTGATCTGAGTTTCAATGTGGTTTTCTCCCTCTATTTTAATGGTTGATTTAAGCTGTGCAGGATATCTTTAGTTTTGAGTTTACTGGGCGTTAGGGGAAGTTCTCGGCTAAACCAGCCAACTCCCGGATTGCGTTTTCTGAAAGAGCCCAGCCAGTTTTGATCCCGGGCTTATCATTTGAATTTTTTTTTTATGAATGCATGAAAGGTTTTTCTGAAGCATTTCATATTAAATTTAAATTATGAAAATATTTCTGACATAACGATAAATCTGGCTATCTAGAGCCTTTAGTTTGTAAATGTTGTAATTATTTAGCTAATTTAGGGTTTTCTGTTTTGTTTCCTACACATATTATTTTTGGGTGTTTTGGTTTTTGCCATTGCAGGTTGCAGGTATAGGCTTTGAGAATTTTTTAGGGTTTCCATCAGGCAATTTGGAGCAGGAAAGATTTAAAATTTTGATCAGGTTTCTGGACTGCGGGTTTGCAAACTGCGTTTTCATTTTTTGCTTTGATTCTTAGATTTATTTAATTTTAGGATTTAGTTTTTTTAAATAATTTTAAATTTCCTTTAGTTTAGATTTAATTAGCTTTTGTTTTATTTTAAGCTTAGAATTTTATAAATATATATTATATAATATATATATATATATATATATATATAAGTAATTTTTTTTTTATTTTTGAAAAAGAACTAATTAAATTTGGAATTTCTTTTGAAGTCTTTTTTCTGTTGTGGTATAGTTAATGTGCTTAAATGTTTATATCTGGAAATTAACTATTTGAAACTGATTAGCATTTAAATTGTATGGTTGTTTAAAGTATTCAATCTTTAGAGATTTAATTGCTGGACCATTGTTAAAGCATTGTGCGTTTATTGAATAACTTGTATCGCTTGGGTTATTTGATGATAAATGATTGTTTTACATGGTTTATTTTTCTGCGACATTTAATAAATAATCATTTAATCATTAACTCCATAAGGCACTAGTACATTAATTCCTAAAATCAATCAAGTACTGGTATTCATTGCTTGTGTCTCCCAAGCCAATTGGTCCACAGTTGGTCATCCTTTACCCCATAGGGTCTACCCCCCTTAGCCGCGGGAGACGGCTTAAACGAAGAGATCGGGGATCAGGGTGACAGCGCCCGGTCTGAGCTTTGTCGTGACAATCTGTGCGACAGCGGGTTCCATCTATAGGTCTGGGCAACTTAACTGGGGTCCAAGTCCTCCAAAGGAACATATTGACACCCACAAGTGATGCGTTGAGACTCGGGAGCCATGGGACTCCAGAAAGTTGTACAACCTCATTCATAGCCATGGGCACCTTCTGCACCCACAATGATCTTGCATTTGCTGTATTATTCATGGGATGATGCACTTGGACCAGTTTTCCCCCAGTCGGCTTAATAGTATATACATTGTGTGGCAGTTGATCTAGGGCCCAGATGAGGTTTGTCTAATGCCTTGAGGCATGGGAGGGCTAGCACAAATTTAAGTGCCCTCAACATTGGAGTAGAGACAAAGATTTAATCACTTGGAGACCCATGAGACCCAGTTTTCTGCCCCAAACCCACATTTGGGGTCCACAGGAAGATTTGCATCGAGATACAGGGGCCAACCCCTAGATCTTAATTTTAGAGGCCTACTACACTTGTCATGGCACCAAAAGGCGTCAATGTCACCCCTAGAAGCCCATGCAAGCATGGCGTCGAAATTTTGGCTAAAATTTGTGGAGATAAAATTGAATTTGCAAAAGTTACTAGGTCGGCTTGTAACCTAGGCCATTATTTGCACATTATTTTATGATTAGAGGGGCTTGTAGGCTAAGATAGGATATGATAGAGTACATATATATGAGACATCACTCATTTGATCTCTCATCATCATCACACTTGGGATTTCAACGTTATAGAAGAACTCGCACTTGCCCTTTTGTGGAGGATTTGGATCTAATGGATGCATTTTGACATTTTGGGCTTATTCTTGGATATTTCTTGGAGTTATTCTTTGGAAATGAAAGGAATTCTTGCATGTTGTCTTGTAAGTGCCTTTAATTGTTGAATATCTATTTTTCTATGTCTAATGTATGGAATCATTGATTCTAGGTCATGGTAAAATTTTGCCCTAGTTAGTTGAAAATTAATTGAATTGCTATCTAGACGAATATTGTATACATTACTCATGTATAACATGTAATGAATAGTCCTAGTGATGAACTCATTGTAGCTCTCTGATAAAAATCCATTTTTCATCGAGTGCGTAAATGCTTGAAAATTGCTTGCTAGGGCATCAAAATTTGGCCTTCTTGAAAAGAAGTTTAGCTAACCTAAATCATCCTAGACTTCATAATTCCAAGGAACAAGGCACCAGTCCAACTTGTTGTTGATCAATCTCATCCTTTATCTCTCTTAATTTCAGTCGTTTTAAGAATAGAGAAGGAATCTAGGGCTTGGCGTGAATTTCTAAGGAGAGAATATTTTGGTGGTTGGAGAGCCTAAACATAGAGTGGGTAGGGTTTGCCACAAAATCTGTCAATTTGGTGGGCATCTGCTTCATTTTCATCCATAAATTCTCTTTCCCTAGGCGTTTGCCCTAAGAGGGAAACCCTAGTTTTTCTTCCCTCAACTTAAGGGCCTTCTTGAAGGTTTCATGAGCCTTGGCTTCGGTAACCTACATTTCAAGAAATATTTCCTCCTTGCCTTGACCTTGAGTTGCTCCAACACTTTTCAAATCGATCAAACCCTAGGTCTTGAGCCCTTGTTTCTAGCATTCTTCATAGAAAGCGAATTGATTCCTTGTGAGGCCTTGAACCAAAATTGTTTTTCTTGAAGACCTCCTAGTAAGATCATTTGATACTTAAATTCTAGAATACCTATCATATGTGATCTCTTTCCTACTGTGACTCCTCCCATCGGTGAAAGTTCGTAAAGCTTTGGCTGTGGTGACAGTGGGCCACTACCCCATTATTGCTTATAGGTCTAGTTTATACCTTGTAAGGTTTCCCTGTCCAAGGCCTACTAGGTTTTGCGACAACGTGTATCATAGTGGAGGGGGGTAGAGCTCATGCTAAGATTTTTCCCACGTACTTGTTATGTCCCAGCCATCTTTTGCATTTTTCATTTTCTTTATATGTAGCTTCAATTGCTTCTAATTTTCTTTCAATTGCATCAACCTCTTAGGGCAAATTTTCGGGCTCTGACTCAGAGATGAGGATATAGAGTGCCAATCCCAATGACCAATGACAATCAACTCAAGGAATGGAGGTGGATGATAAGGAAAACATGGAACGGGGCAAGTATGGATTACCTTGGGCACACTATATCATGTAGTGCCTCCTATTAGTGCCCCTCTTGAAGGAAGGACCTCATGGGAGGTCACATTGGACTAGGGGCAAAGGATAGCCTCACAGGTGAAGCATGGTAACAAGGGTACAATCAAGAGTGGTCAATCATCCAACTTGGCTTGTGATCCATATTAGTATGCCCCAAACATTAAATGAAAGCACATGATTACATAAATGGTTAGTGTACCTTATGATAAGTGACCCAACTTCCTTCAAGCAGTATGCCAGATGGAGGGCAGCACTAACTAGAGCATAGGTGGAGAGCTCTGAAGTAAAGCTATCTGTAGATCATCATAGGGCTGCTAGCTGTTTGGTTGACCAATGGGGGATCTTTTTTTCTTCTAGGGCTTACCCACTTTTGGTGGGTAATGCGCACCTCGAGACTATGCTTTTAATAATCAGAGTATGCGAGAGCACCGTTGAGTGGCTGGGAGTAGAAATGTTGTCGAACTGTTGTAGGATTACCATGCAATGAATTCTGTTGTGGGGCCAGGTTGAAGTTGGATCCCTTGGACAAGGACAAATCAACAAGGCTGTGAATGGTGCCTTGGAGTGGTTGGACCACACTAAATTGGTGGTGTTGGAGGACGAGGAGGAGTTGTGAAGGAATCTAGACTATGTAGAAAACAAAAGTCATGAAATGACTACGGTTCTTGGCTTTTACAGAGTAAAGGTGTCAACAAACTTGCTGAGCGGTGCAAGAATGCAAATTGACGATCTGTTAGGATTTAGACTTGCATGAGAGTGCAACCGAAGGGTATTTCAATGGTTGAGGAATTGAGACTCAACACAAATGTCCACTTGGAGAATGGCATGGATAGAAATTACCTTGGCAGAATAACACACCAAGAGATTGACAAAGAATGGTCTTTGCATTAGGGTTGCCAGAATTATCTTGGTGGGAAGTTACAACAGATAGAGTTTTGACACCTTAAAGAAACAACCCGGACAGGGCTGGGGGAATGCCAGACATGAGAAGGACAGGTTTGACGAGCTCAGGAGAGGCAAATTTGACAAATTTCTGAGCATGACCTACTGCGCTTTGATATCACTGTTAGACTCATGTAAATGGAAGACAAGGTTTGATAGGCATGAGATACAATATTCAATCATCACATAGATACAATTTCTTATGACCCCTAGTTTCATCTTCTAAGAGGTCTCTTGGACTCCTTATGACTCTTCAAGTTCACTTGTGGCTTTTTGCCTTCCTCACAAGTGAATAATTCAAATTTACATAATCCCTAAGGATTACATTTCCAACAATACCAACTAAAGAAAGTCATCATGAAGCACAGGTGTTGATATACCACTATAGTATCAATCTGAATAGCACGTGTATGTATGGTGAAATGTAGTGGATAAGACAGGCCTGGATCTGAGAAGATGAGTAGGGACCTCAACAAAGCAGCAATCAGGACACCCCAATGAGTGTATCTCTAAGTGAGTTACCTTGAAAGTGCAACAATGTTAAGACATAAAGGGGAACTGTTCATAGTTGTTGCTCAACTGTGCATATCTGGTATATTTCAAACAACTTGTGATGGGGGAATGGTTCAAGGGGCCTCTAGGGTGAATCCGGTGACTTAGCTCACAAGTGGGGAAATTAGACTGAAACACTAGAGACCTTGGAAACTATAAAGGCTGCGTTCTCTCCATTTCCCTCCTGCCCCCTAGACAATTAATATGTTTTAAAACCTGTAAGGATCTGTAGGTAAATTACTATTCAGCAAATTTTGTTTTCCCTTTGTCTTCCATTTCTCCAATGCAGTGTTGCAAAACTTCCTGACAAAAATTGGTGAGTTTCTGATTTCTTGTTTTGCAACCAAAATCAAGAAATTGGAGTGAAAAAATCATGTTTTTCCCAATACCTCAGTAATAGTCTCGTGGGTCCAGTGAGTTACTGATGATTTTTTGGAAAAGTCTGCTGTTGTCACTGAGTTTTTTCCTATTGGATTCAATTTTGGCACTCGTCTTGGTCACTCAAACTTGCCAATTGTGCTTCTGCCAGTGAGAATTTCATTCGAGCATGCTGTTTGATGGAAAAATTGGTATTTCTTCCATGGCTTTGAGTCGTTTGTGGATTGGGCAACAGTCTATGACAAATGAGATTTTATGAATTCTTTATTGTTTGCCGCTGTGTTGCCAAGTCAGCTGATTTTTTCTAAGGTTTTTCCCAAGTCATTCATTTTTTATCCCATCTGATGAGTTTTGCAACACTGCTTAAGGCTGCAGGCTAGTGGAGTCAAGGAGGCAACATCTCCATTGAAGAGAATGCACAACTGATTAATCCCTACAGATGTAGAATAAAGGAACCTGAAGACTTTAACGAAGAATTTCTATAGAGGGGAGAATCTTCTACCTAATTACCCAGTTGTTAAGTTTATATACATGTAATTGTTCTTTGCATTTACTGCAGATGGCACATACTTATATGGAAAGGAAAATGTTCATGCTGGACATAGCATGGTAGGTGCAAGGTTGATAGAACTTTATTATCAGCTAAGAGTATAATAGAGCGGAGTCCATTATTTTATGCAAATGTAGATATAGCCCTCGTTTCTTATAATCTGTTTATGTTAAGGCACGAGACAGACTTAGGAATGGAAAAGCTAGAGATCCAAATATACTTTTTTAATAAGATTATAATTTCTATTAAAAATATTTTTCTTTTAGGGAAATGCAAATTAATCAAGTAAGGGATTGGACTCAGAATAATAGAAGGATGATGACTGGATTTGGTTAAGGTTGTACTTTTAATGGTTGTGAGATATTTGGGAAGTTATACCCAATCAATTCGACATTTTCTTATTTTTCAAGCTTTTGCACAGTTTATTCATCATGCTGAGACTAAGATTTGGTTCTGCATGGATGAAATCACATACTTCATTTCATCATCTTCATTGTAAAAAATATACTAAAGTTCTGTGCTACTTGTTTTGCTGCAGGCAAGAAGAGAAAGGGAGAGCCTGGAGGAGATTACGCACAGAGTATTTTTAGACATTGAAATAGACGGACAACGTGCTGGTAACATCCTCTTGTACCATTTTTCAAGCCTCACAGGATAACACTGTACTGAGTTATAGTCATTTTATTCAAGTTCCTTTCTGAAGTGAAATAATTGATGTTCTTCTATAAACATACATGATGTTTTGTTGAACATAACCTTTTATGTTATTTCAGTGATTGCATAGTATTTTAGTTATCGTAGATTCTTATATGCTTCCTATCTGTAAACCTAATATCGGTTCTCTTAAATGCTGAGCAGTGTTGGGTTCATAAGTGTGCAATGGGGCGATGGCCTTACAAGCAACATAAATCTGAAATATTTCATAAGTGTGTGCAAATATTTAAGTTTCATGAGTGTGCAACAGGGTGATGGCCTTACAAGCAACATAAATTTGAAATATTTCTTGTCTTCTTTTGAATTTGCAAATTGCTGAATTTCATGATATGCATTTACTTGAAATTTCAGTGTGTCGGATATTGTGGTTGCTTAAATAAATTTATCACTTAATGAATATGGAACCATATATGACCTACCATGGCCACTTGAAATTCATATTGGCAGTGAGGTTAGGAACTTGCCAATTGCCATTCTATGCAAGGAAATAACCTTCGAGCTGGTGCTGTGGCTACTACCCATCAGGTTCGTTCCTGTCAATGTGTCCACTGCTTGTTCCTGCAAATGGAATACATCAGGATCAATTTTAACCTTTGATACAATAGGCAATATTCTGTCTCATAAGCTATTGCCTTTGTAGACATCTTAGCAGCCTTATCAGAACGTGATGTTTTTGATATTTTTGTTGATAAGCATCTCAACTCAACAGAAGATGAAATATTAAGTAAAAGTACAGAGCCCCGAGTCAGTCAATTCTAGATTTCTGGCATCGTTTGGTTGTTGTGGACAGATAGCATGCTATTCCATGTGTCACATGTTATCAGCATGGTGTTATGAATAAAAATTTATAAAATTAATAAAAATTATATAAATAATAATAATCATAAATAACGATTAAAGTAAACAATAATTTTAAACAGAAAAATGGTTGATGGGGAACTAGCAACCTCCCCAGATATATGCAACAGCCTACAAGCCACATATTTCAGAAACTCATAGTTCAGCCTAGTACTGAGAGTCCGGAGACCACCAGAAGTAGACCTGGGATCGCAGACTTTAACGGGACACCTATCCTTCCAGCCATACTATAACAGGCCATGGGTGTCGTTGGAGACTTGAACCTGGGTGGATGGGATGTCAAATCTCAACCACTTGAGCTAAGAACCATTGACTGATTAAACTAAACAATAATTAGTTATTGAAGAGGTGTGCCTCTAAGAACATGACAGTTCATGAAGGGGAACCTGCCTAGGTATATAAGCAGGCCCTCATTTGTAAACATATCATCTCATACCACTTGTATTCAAACATTCATATATATATATATATATATAATCCGATCATAGATATTTATATATTTTAGATATTCTGAATATTCTGTTGTGTATATGAACTTTGTTCATAACATTTGGTATCAGAGTGTAAACGAACTTTTTTCGTTACATTGGTATCAAAGTTGTTCGATCCTTTGGCAGCTCAACCACTGCACAGAGCCAATCTGATCCGGCCTTTGGCCATCAACCCTCCATCAACTTCATTGTTGTTGCAATTAAAGCGCTTCCCTACAAAGCTTTTGGAGTTTCTTCATTCTGCTGGTTTTGTCATTCAGGCCCTTAAAAAAAATGAAAAAAAGAAAAGAATTAAAAAGGGGGCTATACATACAGAAATAATATATATAAATAAAAAAAATAAAAAAAAGAGTATTAGAAAAAAATTAAAAAAGGGAAAAAAAGTTATATAAAAAAAGCTTTAAAAAAACTTAACTGGCCGTCGCACGCAGCCCCTTAGCATTCAACTGTTGTAACCATAGCTCGATTGCACAAATAGATGCCACCAGACCTGGAAATTGACGTCCTACAAGAAGTATTTTTGGTTTCAAAACGTATTTGATTGGAGGGGAGAAATTTTGCACATCAGATTTGACGTGTGGTATACTTCTCCAACCTGTCAAAACGACGTCTAATGTCGCAGGTAAAACGTAAAAATCTATAATACCCAATTTAAAGCTGTACACAAAACAATTTGAACTTAAAGACTATTTAAATGTTCCAGTGTTCCACTGCCTACTACCCTATTACTTACCATTAATGGAGTAACTCTTGAGCTACCATCCACGACCCGACCCATATGAATGATATGCAAATTTATATGAATGATGTGCAAATTTAATATGATGAGACGTGGAATTGCAGTCTTATGTTTCTTACAGTTTACCTATTCCATCATCCATGTTCGCCAATCGAGCTAAATGTCGCTATTGTATGTTGAATGCTAAGTTGGTGCCGGTGGGTTTGTATTGGAATTTGGCTGTATCTGATGTTCATTACCTCAGTGCAAGACTGAACTGTTGCAGCTTCGCAGCAAATCAAGTGTAGTGAGTTCTAGACATGCGGCTCTGTCCTCCATGGCGGATTGAAGATGTCGGATTGGGACTTGTGAGCATGCCTAGATTTGAGTCACCACCTCCTTTAAAAATATCTGGGACTTTCCACATACACCTGTTTGATTTCTTGATAACTATATGATTTCTTCATAACACAGATGCTTTCAACCATGCCCTTCATCGTTGACGTAAATTGGAAACCACATTGTTGCTTTATCTTTGACAACATGGCGCGTTCATGATTCTCATTTGAACTTTTATGGTTGCAAGCTAGGTTTTTTGTGTAAAATTCATCGAATAAATCTGTCATGACTTGTATATTTTGACCAGACTTAATAATCATGACTCGTGAGTAACTTATTGTTTCAGAGGAAGAAACATATTAGATTTTTGAAGAATATCTTCATCTTGCTTAATCAATTAATTAATTTAATGATAATTAAATAATATAACCTTGTAAGATTTAATGTAGCAGTTACTTTTGACTTTTCCCCTTGTAAGTCAGGAAAGAGAAAGAGAATGGCTGTCGAAACTCAACCTTGAGATTGGATGTGAATTGAAAATTTTTAGATTGTGAATAAGAATTCTAATTGAAATTTTATTAGCATGTGAGGTGAACATGGAAGGACTTTGTCATGTAACTGAAATATGCAGATGAGTGCAACATTGATTTCGTCTTATTTGGTGAGAGTTTGCTAAGAAAATTAAGAAAGATTGAAGAGTTTGCAGTGGTGTGGACCTAGCAAGGGGTGGTTTTTTTTTTGGTTGTTACTGTCTAGTCTTTCTAGATGGTCATGTGACCTGGAACATGGAATACGTCTTATTTTTGTTGTAGTGGCTGTAGTAGAGTTTTTGAATACAAAGATAAATATGACAAAACACTGGATGAATTAATTAAGTCTGGACCATGCTTGGTGGCTTGGGATTTTTTTTGCACCATGTACTGGGCATTCTGGCATGTGGCGCACCTCTGTCTCTAGTGATAGTTGTAATTTTGGGAGGGGAAAAGTTTAGATATGATTCGGATGAATACTTTGAAAAACAAAGCTTAAAAAAGAGGAGGGGTAAGGTTAAAGTGAGATGAGAGAGATGCGGCAGCCAAATATTTTAAAGGTGGGAGATGCTTAATGAATTTCTATTGTGATAAAATAATGAGGGGGGAGAACTTTAAATGGAAGGAAGGAATCTAATGAAGGGGGATTAAAATTTTTAATTTTCCCAAGAATTGGTGAAAGGGTAGGGTTAACGTGAAGGGGAGTGGCTTGAAGGGGAGTGGCTTTTTCATGGTAAATTCAGCCTGGCATTATCGGAATTCAAATAAATAAAGGCTTTGAACGAATCCGTCGAACTGTGGATGCAGTCTGTTGTCGTACAGATTGTCACGACACTGCTCAGACCGAGGGCTGTCACCCTGATCCCCGATCTCTCCGTTTAAGCCTGTCTCCCGCGGGTAAGGGGGGTAGACCCTATGGGATAATGAATGACCAACTGGGGACTAGTTGGGTTGGGAGACACGAAGGGAAACAAACACTAAATTGATTTTATTAAGTTAATAGACCAGTGCCTTATGAAAGAAATGATTAAACGATTATTTATTAAATGCTGCAAAAATATGAACTCATCAACAATCGTTTACCATCAAACAACTCAAACAAAGTTTAACTTTTACCAAATGCGAGATAAAGACTTAATGATACTCCAGCAATTAAAATTTCAAAAGATAAAGTGCTTTAAACACCACGTAAAATGCTAACCAGAGATCACATTCATGTAGTTAATCTTCAGATGAATATTAAAGCATGTTAAACATTAATTCCCAAATCAAAATTTTAGCCTCAGCAGAAAAGATAAAACATAAGAAATCCCTGTGCCAAGACTGAATCTGGGAAAATATTTCCAAAATATTTTTATGTTTTCAAATAAAACAGGACTAGGCTAACTAAAGTCTAAATAAATGAAACTTTAAATCTAAAATCTAAACTATAGAACCAAATAAAAAAGGCCTAAAAATTATGTTTTATGCTCTTTGGGATATTCTAATCTTTTTTTTTTTTTTAAAGTAAACAAAAAAAACACTAACAGCTAAACTAAAAAATGAAACTCAATTTTTTATTTTCAAATTTTTATTTTTATGATTTTTTATATTTTATGGTTTTTCTTATTATAAAAATCTAACTTTAAAAAATAAAACTAAATTTAGAGAAGTCTAAAATCTAAAACAAAATTTAACAAATCTGAAACTAAACTCTAATCTAAATCTAAAACTAAAGTCTAAAAATTAAAAAAAGAAACTTTTTTTTTTTTTTTTTTTTTTTTTTTTTTTTTTTTTGTTTTATAAACTTTTCTATAATTTCTTTGCTTGAAATGGATAATTAAATAAATCCATAAAGAAAAAAAGAAACTAATCTAAATCAAAAATATTTTTTATTTTAACATCATAACATAAGACTCAAATATACCGCGGATGCGGGTGAAATCAAGTGTGTAATTATCACTTTTGAATATCGGCGATATATCGGCGATATTTGAAAATATCGCGATATTTTTCGGCAAAACGATATATCGCGCGAAAATATATCGCGATATTTTCTGTTTTGAAAATATCGGCAAATATCGAAAATATCGGCAAATATCGGAAAATACGGCAAATATCGCGATATTTTTGGAAAATATCGGCAAAATATCGGCTATATTTAAAAATTTGAAAAAATTATTTTTTATGCTTGCCGATATTTTCGCCGATATTGCCGATAAGATATTTTCTGGACCCTCGCCGATATTTTCCTGATACCGATATTATCAACACTGGTAATTATGGTTCAAAGGACAAGTGGAGGCGCTAGGTACTGCCAGATGCAAACCTGCGCGATTATCCAGGAGCTAATTCGGTTGATGGGAGTGATGTTCAGGTGGTTCGCTCGGTTCCTGAAGGATCATTTGCAGAGCAGAAGATTTGGCATGCTCTCTGCATTTACTGCTTGTTCTGTTCAAGGTATGGCTTTGGTTATTTTATCCATGGCGTCCAGGGATTTCATTACCATTGTAAGCGCCCTGCCTTCGTGTCTCTGGTTAAGGCTGGAAGTGGGTCTCGAAGGCTGGCTGTTCCTTGCAAACAAAGGTGAGTTTCCTTTGTGTATTTCGTTTTTGGTTCATCTCTGGCTTGGGAAAGTGTGGCGTTTAGTTAGCGGTATGGTCTCTGGAAACTTGGGTAAGCTTTCGATTTCCCCTGCCACTTCTCGTACGTCGCTCTCCCTGCAATTACAGTTTGACCGCCAGTGTCTTAATTTGTTTCATGTGCTGTGTAACCTATCTCTGGGCTCTGCTTTTGGTTTCTTGGATTGTTTTTCCTCCCTCCGGTCTTGGCCTTTGTGGACTCCCCTCAGCATGGTGAGCCGCAGCAAGAGGAGTCGTTCTGGGGGAAGTCGGGGAGGGCGTGGAAAGCAGCCAGCTACCAACTCTGTGGATCCTGTTCACAATCCAATTCCGTATCATGGGTTCCAAACAACTCATTTCACTTTTCAGAGCAATTTGCATAGACCTATAATTACTGCCAATATCACCATTCTCTTCTCTAAAGAAGAAGCTCCGCCCCCAATTCGAGTGCGCCTGATGTCTGAGCCCTCTCCAGAAGCTTGCCAAGGAGTCAGCAGTCAAAGCAATAGACAGGACAATGCAGGGGAAAGTCTGGAGAAAGATCAGGGGGAGAGACCTGAAAGGAGCGAGGCTCCCAGTGCCTCTCGGCCTCCGGATACTGCTGTCTCGAGGATTCGGGAAGAGATGGATAGTGACACGCGCCCCCTGATGAGGCACCCAAATGAGGAAGATGCTGGACATGAGGATGCACGGAAGGATAACGTCTGTCTGGTGGTGGAGGCACCTCAGCATGAAGACGACGCATTCTAAGGCCATCTGGGCCTTCTCCTTTTTTTGCTTTTTGAATGACTAAAATGATCATGCTCAAGCGGTTTTAGACGCGGCTCGGGTCAGCTATCTTCAAACATGCGGACTCAATTCTCTCTGTGTGGCTTAGTAATGTAAAACTCTTTTGGTTTTTTGAGCATTGTAATGGTCTCTGGAATTTTGAGCAATGTAATGGTCTCATGCTCTGGTCACATGCTCTCGACAGACGGTTTTCTCATCCTCTTCATATTTCCTCGGCTAATTCTTGGTGGCAATATCTGTTCTCTTGCTTTTGTATCTGGTTCTTCCCTCACAAGGGATAGTTTCTGTTGTTTTGAGTGTCCTCGGAGGATGATTCCCGAGGCCTCGCCCCCTTGTATTTTTACTTTGTTTTACAGTTAATAGAATTAGCATTTGCAGAGAAAAAAAAACATAAGACTCAAATAAAATCACACCAAATAAAAGCTAATAAACATAACGTATGGAGAAAAAAAAACTAAACGTATGGGAAAAAAAACTAAATCAAACGCATAGGAGATTCAACCTATCTTAAGATCACATAACTGTATGCATATAATAAAACTAAATGCAGAACCTTGGCCCGTATATACAAAAAATCGAAACGTGCTCTTATTGTCTCTGCAAGTTTGTGACGGTGGAGGGTTTTTGACAACAGACAGAGGACAGCGATGCTGGTTCGGCAAGGTAGCTACAAGAAATGGCTTTGTAGGTTATAGCTGCGTGGAAAGGGTTATACGGAGAAGAAAATAGGTTGAGAATGCAGCGTTGGAGCTGTGGGCAGCACGCAAGTTTGGCAACAAACATGTGGAGGAAAGAAATTCGAGCAAGGTCGAGTTTAGATGTAGAAGATGCAGTGAGAAAAGGCTGCGGGGAAGAATGCAGGTGTACGTCCTTGTTTTTTTGCTTGCAGATAATCAATGGGAATGGTACCCAGAGGGAAGAAGAATGTTTTGAATACGTAGGTGGAATTGGCAGCGTGAGCAAGGTTTGCAAGTGTGAAGCAACATAAAAATTTTTGATTTTCCTTACTGATTACCGCGTAGGAAGGAAACTGCGGTTTTGGACAGCCTTGAATTTCTTTTAATTCCTCTTTGATTCTGATGAAAATCCTTCAATTAATTTCCAGATTTGCAAATGACTAAATTTGAAACCCTCGGACAGCGAAACGGTGACCCTGCAAAAACTGGTTGTGAGGCCAGATCTTACCCCAGGGCCTAGATCTGGCTTCCAACAAGAAATCTCTTTCTGCAACTTGCAAAAAAGAACACAGAAACCAGAGACAAAATACACAAGGATAAAACCCAAAATTTAACTAAATAATTACGTTTTCATAGATCAACCACTCTAAGTAGCCAGATATATCAATAATCCACAGAAATATTTTCAAAATGTTAGATTTACTATGAGATACTTCAGAAAAACTCTCATGCATTCATAAAATAAACTTAAATGATAAACCCAGAATCGAAACTAGCTAAGCTTTGCAAGAAAATGCTTGCGGGAGTTGGCTGGTTCAGCCGAGAACTTCCCCAAATGCCCACTGATTTTCTTGATAAGGGTTTCCTGCACAGCTCACTTCAACCATCAATAAAGAGAGAAAAAACAGTACTAGATCCCAGATGCAATGGAGATACCTGCCATTATTTCAGAAATTCTAATACCATTCAAACCCTAGTAAGTGAACAAGATACCTGTGTTCAACAATACTCTACATCAAGCTATTACTAATGGCTGAAAATAAAATTATGCAGAAAATAAAATAGATCACAGCACTTCAGGAGAGTAACACCAGCAAGATTTCAACCCCAAAGTCTTTCTTTATTTGCACCAGAAAAAGTTTACAAGAGAGTTTTTTTCAGCACAAGACTCACAGATCGAATGATCTCAAATGACCCCTAGCACCCTATTTAAAGGAAAAAAATTCTCAACGGCTAGTTCGAATGATCCATGTCAAAATGATCTCGACCGTCGATGAGGATCAAGATATTTCTTAATCTCATCCGTCGAAATTTTAATGCATTAAAAAATTGAAATTCTGCATTTATTTACTCAAAAATTATTATTTTATTATTTTTTAGGTTTTCATTTTATTTTT
>APFE031280390.1:0-51190 GCA_000404065.3 Pinus taeda | reverse complement strand
TATATAAAGACTCAATTGAGCCCCTATTAACCACATCTATGGCTCGATTGAGAGTTTATGAAAACCTCCATCGAGCTATTTGAATTTGAAATTTAAATGCTTGATCAAGTGCTTTAAGTGCTTGATTGAGCCACTAAAGTCCCGAAATCCACAATTTCAACACCCCTTCTGCAAAATTTCCTGCAACACCATTTTGTACCCTAATGGACTTAGGGAAAAATGTGTCCTTAGGTGGTGGAGTTAATGATGTTGGATTCATGAAGGAATCCTCTATCCAATGGCATATGAGTTTGACATTTTCGAATTCATATGATATTTTTCATCTAATTTATTTTAAACAAAATGCTTTAATTTTTTTTGAATAGTTTTAAAGAGGTTGAATAAAAAATCAATATCATAATATATACACAACGAAAAAATTTCAATAATACCACTATATTTATTTATGAGTCATGTTCAAAAGGGTACTCTTGGTTTTTCAATTTACTTAAATACATGAAAAAACCTTACACGAACACATGTGTCTACAAAACACAGTTGAAATATTACTTTGCCAACTTCGAAAAATAATAAAAAATATAAAATTTTCATAAAGAATAAATTTTTAATATGAAAAACTTAGCTCTCTCTCTCTCTCTCTCTCTCTCCTCTCTCTCTTCTCTCTCTCTCTATATATATATATAATATATTATATATATATATTATAATATATTATATATATATATATATATATATATATATATATTATTATATATATATTATATATATATATATATTTATATATATAGATATAGATATATTAGACTAAGTTATACTACATTAACACACGCTTACCCCTTAAGATGCATGAAAATTTGCAAGGTCAAGCATTTCATTTAATGGAAAATTGACATATTACATAACACTAAATATTTTTTCGAAAAATATCATTATGACAAAAAAATGATTCTCCACAATTTTTCATTTTACTCTGAATCAAAATTCATAGTGCTTATATGAATTTTGAGGGGTTCAATTAGATAAAAGAGGAAAAACTCGAAATTTCAGTGCCACATTTGGCCCAAAAGTGTAACCCATCTTCATGCATTCACCCAAGAGTAAAGAGAAAAGAAGGGATAAACTATAACAACAACAAAAAATTCAAGGAAAGGGAAAGTGAAACGGTAAGAAACTCATAGACAAAGGAGATAAGGGTTATTGGTTGAGGCAATTAATTATGGGTTTTTAAGACTCATTGAGTTTATAGCCATCTTCTCAATTGAAGTCATCAAGGTGTTTTTCAGTTTCAACAAATTCATAAATAATGTGAGTGGGATAATGAGGGGTAATGGTGATAACTTTGGTTCAGTCAAAACATGTGAGGTGTTTCAAATTATCATAATGTTCAGCAATAGCAAACTTTGCAGCACAATTATGATCAGTGTTGGATATGTTTTCTTTGAGGTGGGTTTCCCCAATATATGATTTTACACAGGAGTAATGGATTTGGTAAACACCAAGATGAAAAAAGGGATTAGATCTATCTTTAGTAGTTCTAAAAAGGTGTTTAGAGTTCTAAATAGTTTGAAAATATTTTTATATTATTTTCATTAATACTTTAGAAATATGCTCAGTAGTGCCTTGAATATAGGGAGGGTAAATAAGGTTAAAGGTAGGGAAGAGAAGGTGGAGTCAGTTGAATTGATTTTATGAGGGGGATGGAATGTTATGCAAATTTTGGTACATGAGTAACCATTAGGCAATAAAACTTTAGACATATGGGCTTTCTCTTTTTCAATGAATTGGGGATCAAAGATGCAAAAGGCTCGGGTGGCAAGAGTTTTGAGGACGGTAAAATATTGGGTGGAATGTTGGTGTGAATAGGCATGAAGGTATCTATCAATGTGGGTATCTTTTTGGTAAATGTGATGGGTCAGTGTTATGTTAGATTGTTGGGAAATGAGAATGTCAAGAAAGGGGAGATATACCTTGACTTCCATAGTGGACTAGATATGGGGGAGATGTTCTTTAGGTGGTTTGGGAAAGAATTTAAGGTAGGGAAGGCATGTTGCAAAACCATAAAGGTATCATAAAAAAACCAATACCAACATTTTGATTTTGATTAAAGGTGTTAAAGGCTAAGATTTCAAATTTCCCCATGAAGATATTGGGGATGACTAGCAATAAAGAATGTCCCATAGTTGTGTCCCTAAAACTCTTACTACCCAAGCCTTTCACATAATTGATCTCCAATTCATTGAAAAAGAGAAAGCATGTTTATTTAAATCCTTCCAGGCTAATGGGTAATCCACTATAAGAGCCCTGGGTTAAAATTTCATGTAATAAATTTAATAAATGAAAAATAAGACCAAGGTCATGGGATACATATTCCACTTTGAATGTTGGGCAAAGCAACCTAGTGGGCATCGCTTGTTGTTTATTATGGCTAAGGAAATTGAAAAAGGCATTGGCAAAGACATTGAAAAGGAAAAAGGGCATTATTAGAATTTTATTTATGAAAATAAAGGAAATTAGGAGAAAAGGAAGGTGAAAGGTCACAGGTTCCATGTGAGGAGGAAATCAAAGGAAAATAGAGGAAAAATGAAGAAATTAGAGTCATCAATAATAAAAAGGCATTAGAGCATCAGTTTGGGGCATTTTATCAGTTGAGTTTTGGAATTGGCTAGAAAGAGGAGAAGAGCACTAAGAGGAGAAAGAAAGCAAGCAAGCAAAGGAAGGACAATATATCAAAGGAAAACAAGGCTCAAGCAAGGAAGAGTTGGATCAAGCGGATTTTATGGGAATACTTGCAAGTAATAGGTTGCATGCATGATTTCATAGCTACTTTTGGCATGAATGGTACATCCATGTGTTCATTTGGTTAATTTGTCATCGTTGGCATGGGTTTTTCTTGGTTTGACAATGGTTTCAACCATGCCTTGCCAATTCCTGGATAACCATGGTGTGATGGGATTCATTCTTGGTTGAGCTTTGGATTTTCGAAAGGTTTTGGATCCGGGTGAGGTGGTATCAGGAAAATCCCAAGGGTTGGGGGTGGATATGGTTTTCTCCAGGAATCCCTCAACAAGTGGGTGGAGACAAGAAATCTCCTCAAGGAATGGTGTAGGAATTCTAAGGCATCTAAGCTTGGCTTGGGTTTTTCATCTCGTGACCAGTTCAGGTGAGATCATGGTAGTGTGAGGGTGGAGGTGGTTTAACCTCTGGTTTCCCTTGGTTGTTTATGTATTTATTTATCCCATGAGATCCTAGATTCATGATTGGAATATGGCACAGGGGTGATTAGCTTAAAGAAAGATTTGGTTCAATATAATTTATGGTTGGGTGGTACATGAAAGTCCCTAACTTGGTCGCATTTTTCATACATTAATAGGAGATAATTTCCACTTGTATTTTATGAGTAAATGCACTTGTTATGATGTGGCTTTGATGGTTGTTCTGTCATTGTTATTAATCTGGTTATATGCTAGTTATAGGCATGGTTTTATGATAGATTCTAGTTATGGATTTTAACATGGATTTATTAGTAAATGAATGTTTATTGAATACATGACCCAATAGATGTTATTGCAACAATTGTGAGAGGGAATTAGACCTTCTTGATGATTCTCAGATAAGTTTCAGATCTCTATGTTCAGATATGCATTCATGACCTATAGATTTCATGTTCATCATGTGTTTAACGGAATGAATATCATGGTTAGGCCTAGTTAGGTCAATTTTTTATCAATGTTTTGTGTTAATGGATTTTTCTTAGTGTCATTTATCATTTTGGGAAGTTCTATTAAGTTTTGGGTAGAGGTCTGGATCCTAGCTTAAAAAAAGTGGCTCAGATTCCAAGGTTGCAAGCACAAAACTAGGAATTCTAGATTGTAGTCGCTAGGAGCTAGGGTTATCCATGTGAATAGAGGGTTATAGTTGTTGGCCTGTCTTGTTATGCAAGTGACTGGGAGTCTATATCACTAAAAAGGAAAGTTGTCTCAGGGTTTGGTCACCTTGAGTGGTTTTTTATCTCTTGCGGGTCCTGTAGTCCGTGAGAAAGGTTAGTAACGTTTTAGTTTGTCAATTCCACTTCCTTGATTGCACTTAAGATGTTGATTCATGTCATAGTAGCCCTCCACTCATGTTTACTCTCGCAGGACGGTGAAAGTGGTTAAATGTGGGACGGGTAGTTATAGATTAGTATCAAAGCATGGTTTAAATACTGGGACTGGATGGGCCAGATGCATGTTGTTATGCATGCGTTATCATGGTTATCATTTTCATGCATGAGGTCATTGTATGCAGTTGGTATTTTCATGCATGATATTGGATTATTGATATGATTATTATTATACATATATCGTGCTAATTTGGACTTATTTTGAAAATGAGATGGCCTCCCCTGAATGTCATCGAGGTATGATTTTGATTATGGTATCTATTTGGTTTAGCTGACATGGCATGCTTGAAGGAAGAAGAGAATCAAAGATGATGAGGAAAATGGTGGATTGCAGTTCATGTGACTCTCCCTTATATATCAGTTGGGCATTAAGGAGATGAGTATTTTCCTTATATAACAAACACATTGAGGAGTTTGAGGGTAGAGATCAGAAGTTGCAAGGCAGACAATGACAAGTTAGTTCAAGCTTAAGAAATACTTGCAAGGGCTCAGGAAAAGAAGGCAAAGGTCAATCCAATGATCCTTCAAAGTTTTTCAAACATACATAGATAGGGACAGTTGAGGATTAGTCAAGAAAAGTAAGAGAAGACTAATGGGGCACATGGTAGCAAGTCTCAGTTAGGATAGAGGGGACACAGTAAGATGTGGCAGATCATTGGGTACACCTAACAAGAAGACTCGTATGTATGGGTTTCATTCTATTTCCTTGTCTTGGAGACATCATCACCATAATCACTACTCTCATCCTTATAGGAGGAGTGAGTAGTTTCCTAAGGATTTCAAGAAAGTTAATTCTCCTACATTGGATGGAGAGATGAAGAAGTTAGAATATGTAAAGGCATGGTTGCTTGGGGTGAAGAAATTCTTTAGATTGCGTAACTATTCAGAGAACATGAAATTCAAAATAGCTACCTTTAGTCTTAAAGGGAAAGCATATATCTTGTGGAAAGATGTGAGAACATTAGAGACATTTGAGAAGAAGAGTTGATTTGGGATGAGTTTGAGGGACTCTTCAAGAAGAAGTACCTATTTGAGAGGTACTATGATGACAGAGATAAGGACTTTTATGGCTAAATATGGGTTCTATGATAGATGATGAGTATACCAGTAGGTTCTTGGAGTTGTTGAGATATGTGTCTTACCTCAAGGATGAGAAAGCAAAGATTCAAAGGTTCATTAGTGGACTGCTAGCATAATATAGAGATCAGATTGAGTTTTATGAACCTCTATTGTTGGAGGAAGTAATTAGGAAACTAAAGCATTGTTATGACAAATCAAAGCGTAAATTCAAGCCTAAGCATGAATTGAACGACAATGAGAAAGTTAAAGGGAAGTGGCCACTGAAACAAGGAAGACCCAGGATGCAGGTGATAAACAAAATGTTGCTCCTTATAATAAGTTTAATGTAGTTGAGAAGGGACATGGGTCTCAACTTGGAGAGCAATAGAATAGAGGTGATGGTAGGGGACCATTGTGATGTTGGATTTGTGGCAAAGATCATCTCAAAAAGGACTTTCCATTGTACCAGGGTGGCAAACCTCAAATCTATAGTTCTTAGGAGGTGCAAACAGTTGGGGATATTGGCCATAACATTCCTTAGATTTATGATGTTATGGACAACAAGCAAGTGGATCAACAAGAATTCATTATTGAGATAGAAGGTAATCTTTGTGATTGAGTTGTTTCTATTTTGATTGACCCTGGAACCAATTATAGTTATGTTAATCCTGACCTGGTGGATAAGTGTGGTTTGAGAAAATAAGTGCATGCAGAGTCTTGTTTGGTGTAGTTGGCTACAAGTATTAAGAAGAAAGTTCATCATTAGGTAATATCTTGTGCATTTGAGTTGAATGGTATGTCTACATCAGCACATCTAAATGTTCTTCCATTAGGATCATATAGTATGTTTTTGGGTATGGATTGGTTTTATCCTCATAAAACCAAAGTAGATTATTATGAAAAGGCTATTAAGTTCCTAGATGATAATGGGGAAAAGAGAACCTTGCAAGGAAAGAAGAATTCTACATCGATGAGGATGGTTACAACTATGCATATTTAGCGCAACTGTAGGGAGGGGTGTGTATTGTTTGTAATTCATATTTCCAGTGAAAAAGGTAAGGATGTTGAGGATGTGAAAGTCCTCGAGAGGTAACCTATCTTGCAACAGTTTTAGGATGTATTTATAGCAAATATTTCAGAGTTGCCTCCTCATAAGGAAGTGGACTTTTCTATTGAGTTGGTACTAGGAGCAGCAACAACATCAAAGTAACCTTATAGGATGACCACTCCTGAGTTAGTGGAATTGATATTGCAGTTGAAGGAAATGCTTGAAAAGTGATAGATTAGGCCAAGTGTATCGTATTGGGGTGCATCGATATTGTTCATGAAGAAGAACGATGGTACTATCAGGTTGTGCATTGATTACAGGGAGTTGAACAAGGTGATGATCAAGAACAGATATGTGTTTCCCATGATCAATTACTTGTTTCATCAGTTGAAGGGAGTAGCAGTGTTCGGAAAGACTGGTCTGAGATTAGGGTATCATTAGGTATGTATCAATGAACAGGACATATACAATAATGATTTCTAGACTAGGTACGGGCATTATTAGTT
Organism: Pinus taeda; assembly: GCA_000404065.3. NCBI lineage: Eukaryota > Viridiplantae > Streptophyta > Pinopsida > Pinales > Pinaceae > Pinus > Pinus taeda. Next base: position 44,418 of record APFE031280390.1, on the reverse strand, counting down.
TGTTGTGGTTCTTTTTAGTTTGGCTGATTCTCTAACTACTTTCATGTGCTTGATGAAAATTGTGTTGCATCCTTACTTGGACAAGTTGTGATTGTATTGATTGATGATATATTGATATATTCTAAGAATGAGGAAGAGCATGTAGAACACTTAGTAGTGGTATTGATATTTCTAGGAGAGCATCAGTTGTATGCCAAGCTTAGTAAGTGTTGCTTCTTTCAGATAGAGGTACATTACTTGGGACATGTTATTTCCAAGGAAGGCATACAGTGGATTTGAAAAGATAAGAGCTATTGTGGAATGGGCAGCTCTTAGCAATATGGATGAGGACATATCATTCATGGGGCTAGCAAGTTGCTACAGGCGGTTGATTAGGAACTTCTCACATATTGCATATCCTATTACATCATTAGAGTGCAAAGGAAATAAATTGGAATGGATAGAGGAATGTGCAGTGAGTTTTGAGGAGTTGAAGCAGCTGCTTACAAATGCTCTAGTGTTAAATATTGTAGATCCAAATAAAGAGTTCGTGGTCTGTATAGATGCTTGAAAGAGAGGACATGGTGCAGTCCTGATGCAGTAGGGATGGGTGGTGTTCTATGAGTTGAAGAAACTAAATGAGAACAAACAAAACTATGTGACTCATGATCTTGAGTTGGAATATTTTATTCATGTCTTGAAGATGTGGAGGCCCTACCTTCTTGGCAGGAGATTTATTTTGATAAGTGACCATAGTGGACTGAGGTATCTATTTGACCAACCTAATTTAAATGTTGGGTAAGATGGATGGTTGGATACCCTTAGTGAGTTTGAATTTGAGATTAGATACATTAAAGGAAAGGAGAACAAGGTTGTAGATGCTCTCAGTAGGAGAGTGTAGGTAAACCATGTTGTCGCTGTGAGCTCTTATGTGATAGATTTATAAGATCAGACCTTACAGGAAGGACAATAGGATGACAGGTATAGGGAGCTTATGCATAGGATACAGTAGTAGGGTACAGGTGATAAAGATGTGGAATATCTTCTCACGATAGATGGTTTGGTGAGATTTAGGGATAGGATCTATGTATTCGACAACAGTGAACTCAAGAAGCTTATCTTGTGGGAATTTCATGTCAAGCCATATTAAGGCCATCTGAGATATCAGAAGACTCTAAAAGTGGTTAAAAAATTATACTATTGGCCAAATATGAAGAAAGATGTAGCTGAGTTTGTTGCAAGGTGTTTGGATTGTCAACAGGTAACCCAGCTAGTTCGTTACAACCTATTCAAATTATGGATTGGAAATAGGAGGTCATTTCCATGGATTTCATTATAGGTTTATCGAGGTCATCGAAGAAACATGATTCCATCATGGTTTTTGTTGATAGGGTGATTAAGGTAGCTCAATTCATTCCAGTTAATACTATTAATTCAGCTAATGAGGTAGCTCAAATATTTATCAGGGAGATAGTGAGATTTCATGCTATTCCCAAGAAGATCATATCAAATAGAGATGCCAAGTTCACTTCCAGGTTTTGGAAGGAGTTGTTTGCAGGTTTGGGTAGAGAGTTGGCCTTCAGTACAGATTATCATCCGCAGAAAGATGGACGGATAGAGAGGGTCAACAAGATTCTGGAGGACAATGTTGAGGATGTATATTATGCACCAACAGAGGAGGTGGGATGAGTATCTTCAACTGGTTGAGTTTGCTTACAACAATGGGTAACAGAAGTCACTAAGGATGAATTTGTTTGAGGAACTCTATGGGTGGAGTTGTAATACTCCAATTAGCCACAGTGATCCAACGAATAGGGTAATGATTAGACTAGATATGTTGGTAGAGTTGGAACATGAAATGTAGGTTATAAAGAAGAATCTAAAGGAAACACAAGATATAAAGAAAAGTTATGTAGATCAATAGAGGGAATTGAAGGAGTTTCAAGTTGGGGGCCATGTGTACTTGTGCATCAAGCCCAAGAAGAGCTCCTTGAGAATTAGATCATGTGAAAAGTTGGGACCTTGGTATTCCAGGCCTTTTGAGGTCCTTGAGAGGATTGGACCAATGGCCTACAGACTTGCACTACCTCTAACAGTGAAATTCTATGATGTTTTCCATGTTTCATTGCTTAAAAGATATGTGAAATATGTTGATCATGTTATTGACTGGTCTGTATTATAGGTGGATCTAAAAGGAGAATTGTAGTCGGAACCATAGTGCATATTGCAACAGAAACAATCATGCTCTAGAACATAGCAATTAAGAAAGTTAAAGTGAAATGGAAGAACTTTGGGACTGATGAAGCTACATGGGAGATGATTGATCAGATGTGAGCTATGTATCCTTCATTATTTGTTAGCGGAGGCAAATGAGTTTTTGGTATATGTACATATTTATGTATGGTTTCTATTTTAAATATCGAAATGAGTTGTGTTATAAAGCTCCAATAATAGGTATGGTTGTTATGTTATCATGTTTATCATGATGGTTTCGATTTTGAGCAGGTTGTTCATTGTAAATATTGCAATGAGCTACGTTATAAAGCTCCATGGGATGTATTTTTTCTTTTCAGTGGTCATGCTAGTCATAGGTGTCATAGAACATTGCAGATGATGTTCCCTTAAGGGGGAGGGTTCTGTAATAGCCCCAGGTTAAAATTTCATGTAATAAAGTTAATAAAGGAAAAATAAGACCAAGGTCAAGGGACACGTATTCCAAGTTGAATGTTGGATCAAGCATCCTAGTGGGCATCACTTGTTTTTTATTATGGCTTAGGAAATTAGCAAAGGCTTTGAAAAAGAAAAAAAACATTATTGGCATTTTATTTATAAAAATAAAGGAAATTAGGAGAAAAGGAAGGTGAAAGGTCACAAATTGCATGTGAGGAGGAAATTAAAGGAAAATAGAGGTAAAATGAAGAAATTAGAGGCATCAATAATAACAGGGCATCAAAGCGTCAATCTGGGTCCTTATGTTACTTGAGGTTTGGAATTGGATACAAAGAAGAGAAGATCACCAAGAGGAGAAAGCAAGCAAACGAAAGACAAGAAAGCAAACGAAAGAAAGGATCAAGCAAGGAAGAATTGGATCAAGCGACTTCAATAGGAATGCTTGTAGATAATAGGTTGCATGTGTGATTTCCTTATTGGTTTTAGCACATAAGGTACATGCATGTGCATATTTGGTTCATTTGTTGTCATTGGCATGGGTTTTTCCTAGCTTGATAATGGTTTTAGCCTTGCCTTGCTAACTCCTATATAGCCATGGTGTGATGGGATCTATTCTTGGTTGAGCTTTGGATTGTCAGAAGGTTTTGTATTTGGGTGAAGTGGTCTCAGGAAAATCCCAAGGGTTGGGCGTGGAGATGATTTTCTCTAGGAAGCCCTCAATAGGTGGGTGGAGGTGGGAAAAATCCTCAAGTAATGGTGAAGGAAATTTGACGCATCTAAGCTTAGTTTGGTTTTGTGATCTCAGAACTGGTTTAGGTGAGATCACGGTAGTGCGAGGGTGGAGGTGGTTTTACCTATGGATTTCTTTGGTTGTTTATTTATTGATTTATCCCATGTTATCCCACATTCATGCTTGGAATATGGCACAAGGGTGATTGGTTGAAAGAAATAGTTGGTTTAGCCTAATCTATGGTCGAGTGGTACATGGAAATCCCTAACTTGGTTGTATTTTTCATATATTAATAAGAGATCATTTCCTCTTGCATTTTATGAGTAAATATACTTGTTATGATGTGGTTTTGATGGTTGTTCTATCATTGTTATTAATCTAGTTATATGATGGTTATAAATATGGCTCTATAACATATTCTAGTTATGGTTCTTAACATGAATTGGTTGGTAAATGAATAGTTATTGAATGCATGACCTAATAGATGTTATTATAGCTATTGTGAGAGGACATTATAGATTCTTGATGATTCTCATATAAGTTTCAAATCTCTATGTTTACATATGCATTCATGATCTGTAGATTCCATTTTCACCATGTGCTTGAGAGAATGTCTGTCATGGTTAGGCCTGGTTAGGTCAGGTTCTTGTATAAGTTGTCTTAATGGCTTTGTCCTAGTGTCATTTATCATTATGGAAATTTCTATCAATTTCTAGGCAGAGATATAGATCCTAGCCCTAAAAAAGTGGCTCAAATTATGGGGTCTCATGCATAGAACTGGGAATTCTAGACTGTAGTCATTGGGAGGCAGAGCTATCCATGTGACCTGAGGGTTATAGTTGCTGGCTTGCCTTGTTATGCAAGTGACTAGGGGTCCAGATCACTAAAAAAATAAGTTGTCTTAGGGTTTGGGCACCTAGTGTGGTTGTTTAGCTCTTGTGTCTTGTAGCTCCTAAAGAAGGTTAGTAAGGTTTTGTTTTTTCGATTCCACTTCCTTAACTGTACTTAGGGGGTTGATTCATGTCATAGTAGCCCTTCGCTCATGTTTACTCTCGCAGGTCGGTGAAAGTGGGTAAATGTGAGAGGGGTGGTTACATCCACCCAAATTTGTAAAGCTTTCATCCTACTAATAAAATCAACTTAACTAACTCTACCTCCTCTTCTCTCCCCCACCCCTTTAACTTGCATTTCTCTTCCCTATATTCAATGCACTATTGATTGTATCTCTCAAGTCTTAATCCAAAAGAGTATAAAAATTTCTTTCAAACACTTTAGAACTTTAAAAAAATGTTTTATAATCACCAAAGGTAGACCTGATCCCCTTCTTTGTCCTAACATTTACCAAATCCCATTTTCTTGTGGAAAATCATATATTGGGTAAATAAACAGATTTCTCAAAACCTTCCTCAAAGAACACATAACCGACACTAACCATAATCATACTACAAAGTATGCTTGATCACTGAACATTCTCATAACTAAAATACCTCATTTTTTTACCAAACCTTTGTTCTTGCCATTATCCCTCATTATCCCACTCGCATTATATATGAAATTGTTGAAATGAAAAGCAACCTAATAACTTCGATCTATAAGGTGGCTATAAACTTAGCAAGCCTTGGGAATTGATAATCCCTGGCTCCACAATAACCCTTACCTTCATTGTTTGTGGGTTTCTTAATCCTTCACTTTCCTTTTTCTTGAATCCTATACTCTTGTTATACTTTATCCATTCTTTTATCTTTTCCCTTCTCTTCTCCTCTAAGTAAATTTTCATCTTTATTTTAATTCATCTATTCATTTGACTAATATTTTTTCTTCTTTTCTCTAATCTCAATTTAATTTAATTAATTATTTTATCTTATTTTGTATCACTCTTTTTTTTCCATTCTTTTTTAATTTATCATCTTAAAAAAATATTTTAAATAAAATATTTTCACATCTTTAATCTTTATATTTCTTTTTTGTTTTCTCATCTTCCCCTTAATTTTTCCTGCTCTAATCTATTCTCTTATCTATTCCCATGATTATTTTCCCTTTCCTTTCAATTACTACTTTTCTGGTCTATTATTCCTTTACCTGGAGATTCTCTTCTCACTTCATTATACAACTTCTATTGAGTGGAGTGACTACTCGAAACGTTGGATGTTTACTACAAATTCATATAGCTCATATCCAAAAATAATACTATAATTAAGTTAGAATTATAATTTTATGAGAATATCTATAAATATATGTAAATATTTAATGTGGATATAGATGAATAATGGAACTTTAAAGCGGACATGGACAATGTACCAATATTAAATCACAACTTGAATCAAGTTATGAAATGGAAATATTAGGAATGTTTTGTCGAAAGGATGTTTAAAAAAAATAGTTGAAACTTGCACATTAGTGATCCACGTGAGTAGAATAAAGTTAGTATGATGCAAAGCAAGGTTGAATGGAGTATGGGAACAAGCTAAAGTTGGAAGTTATAGACCTACTAAAGATATTCAACAAAGCAAGATTCAACGGATTATGGGAAATTGAGAATGCTTTATTTACCAAAATACTTAAATTAATGTAACATTCATATTTTTTTTAAATGAGCAATTGCACTAGTGTCACCTTCACCCAGCCATGCATTATACTGTAGTCTAACCAGGTAGGCAATGCATTTGTGAAGCATAAATAGATTCATTAGCTTGGAAAACCTCTATAGTACGTATGATTTTAATAAATTATAATTATAAGTTTTTTAATTCTATTTTAAAAAAACGAAAAATTCACTTGATTAAACAAATATATAGATTATAAATTATATTAGTAGAATTTAAGATGTATAACCTAAATAGTTAAATGACAAATTTATTGTTTTAGATTTTTGATATTTATAATTGTTAATATGCTAATTTCATATTTACAAAGTTTAAAGACGTAACAATTTTGCTTATAAAATAATGGAAATTTTGATTGGATTTTGAAAAAATTAGCAGAAATTTTTAGAAATCCAAGATACAACTGTCAAGCTTTGGGATTTTAGATGTATTAGGGTTTTTGGTGTCAATAATTGCAGGTAATGACGTTTTAGCTTTACATAGTTGAACGTTATTGTGACGAGAAAGTTAAGACATCGAGAAAAATGAAATATTTTTCCTAGCGATCATTGTCAAGCTAGTGACATGGTCTGTTGAAGGATTTAAATCAAATCTAATTTTTGTAGCTTCAAAAATATTGAATCCTTATAAATGACTGTGTGTTCATACTGCCACGCAGGCTTAAAAAAGAAACTCTTTTTTCGCGAGTGCTGCCATAGTAAGTGAATATGGAAAGTGTGATTATCCTAAAACATAATTCAAATTCAAATTTGATAGCGGGTATATCACTCATTGTAACATTATATACTGCTTAACTGGCTGTTAAGATTACAACAAATTCCTTAAATCACTGGAGACAACCATTATTACCTTGCAAATCCAACAGAAGCACCCAACTTTGAACATAGTTTTAGGGAGGTTAAACAATGGCTGCATGGTTTTTTCGAGTTATGATATTAAAAAAAAAAAGCCGTCGAATGGAATCAGTCAAGCCCATGTGGGTGGCTGAATCTATCTGTTATGTCTATGTAAATGAATTAGATCACCTTGGGCAAACTAACGAGTCTTAAAACTTGGTTACAGTGTGCAAATTACAAAGGAATTAACTTAAAAAATAATTTACTAAAAACTCACCTGCAAATCTCGGCACATGGAATAATAATAACAAATTTCAGGAGAAAAATACAGAAAATAAATTAAGCATCCAATAAAATGTCACTCGTAAAAATGATAGAGCAGTGCCTCTCGTATTTTTTTGCCTATAAATCACGATAAATTGTAATGAAAAATCCAACGAAGAGTTCATTACAAGATATCTAAGAAAGAAACAAGTTAAAGTTGAGAAACCCTAATTAAAATGTAACACTCTACATTAATTAACACTCTACAACTCAACAAGTTAAATAACTTCCGCAAGGTAATTCTGCCAACACAAAGAGAGTATATACTATGTAGCTTGGTTGAATAAGTTAACATGGTCGGTATTGCCTCATTTATAATATACTATATTAAGTGTTAGATATAAGTGATGCATCTTAATCTACTAGATATAAGTGAGGCACATAAGAAATGAACCATGATCATCAACACATATACATAATTGCAACATTGTAAGAAACACACATAATGTAAAATGACCATTATACATCAAAAGATATGTAAGTATTTGATGCAATATACATGAGAGGATATATAAGGAACTTCTAACTTGTATTAACCAATCCCCAATGTTGAGAAGAGGTTGATGCCTCTCTTTTTAGCAATTTATGCATTGTAAGTTTTCTCTTATGCACTTTCCTTGGGATGCTATGTTTTTTTATTGCATTTATGAATTAGGTGATGCCCCATAAGAAATGTAAGTAAGTGGTACTCTTCAAATTGAGACACATAGTTGACATGCCGCAAGATACTTACTGTTAAGATTCCAAGAAACTCTCCTAGGTTGCAGCTCAGAGATGCCTGGTAACATATAAATTCAACTATTGTTGCAAGGTTTAATGGAAGGAATGATGGTTTGGTTCAAGCCAGATATCCACTTCTACTCTGTTTCACTCCAGACATGCATGAACACCCTCAGACTACAAGGCTTTAGACTACCAATGCTCATAGTTTAGATATTTAGGTGAATATGGATAATACTAACCACACCAGCAGATACACAAAGCCACATGATGGCTGGCTGCAACTAATACAAAAACCTGCAAATCTAATCTATTAACGCAAAAATAGGATGACAACTCTCCTGCATTAGATAGAAAGAAACCTGAGTAACCTATTCAGTGATGCATACAATATTCCAACACAAAGATAAGATGACAACTATCTAGTGCTAAACATTAAGAGATCAAGAACACAGCACATCAGGTACAAGCTTAGAACAGAGGAAAATGGACAGTGAGCAGTTAACAACAAAAGAAGCTTGTATTGCTAAAAATGAAGATGAGACACTGCAAGCGACAAAATGCCTATAGTCTCCAGAAGTTGAACTTTATATCAAATGCCAACCTTGATTACATCTTACTCCTGGATATTTATAAGTTTTCGTTACAATGGCACTTGGTCGTTTAGGTATGGAGGGGTCATAATTGACCACCAACTACATTTAACTGCTTGATGGAGTCTTTGGACGAGGTTGCTTGGTTCACTGGGTGAATTTGATCTATTCAGGTGCTACACTGTCCTTTAGGTGGTTGGAGTGCTCGTACCAGTGGAGTCCATGACTAATAAATTCAACTACAGATTCGTGCTATGTCCTTTTCTCCTTTGGCCATGCTTTATCTTAAATATGGTTGTTGGGGGTCCGACTGTTGTCAGTAAAGCAGAGTGGGTTATCTCCTTCCTCGATCAACAGAATGGTCGTGGGACGTAGAGTGCATGCGTAGGTGGACAATTTGGGTGAGCAAGAAAGATGATCGTTGGATCGGGGAGATGAATGGTGGAGATGGTTCAGCGAAAGCTATAGACCGAGGTGGTAATAGAGTGCATCAGTGTCATTGGATCTTCAATGGACAGATCGGACAATCATCGGGCGACGGAGTTGCATGGGCATTTAATGGGCGAGGGCAGTTTGGTCGAGCAGTAACGGTTTTCGTCGCATCGCTTTCGGGGGCTAAGTGGTAATGGCTCGGGGTCATGCGATTCCACTCAATGAGCGACAAATAGCAATGGATGACAGAGAAAAACTGCCCTCATCACGTGCTATCGCTCGATCAAGTTGTCTACGCAATGTATGTAAATACCGTCAGATCTGGCGGAGATGAATCTAATTGTAAAAAATGGTCTAGCGAGTCACCTTTTCGGGTGCAATGTGGGTCGTTAGATTGTCGGGGAATGATCAATGGCAGGAAAGCGATGAGGGGTTTATGAGTGTGTGAGGGCATATGGGTAAGGTTTTATGGTTGGTTTGACTTTGCGCTTAGAGCTGGGGCCAAAGGGGACTTTGTCGGATTTTAGAAGGTTTATTTAGGGAATGGGAAAGGTTTAGAGGTGAGTAGGGTGAAGGAAGAAAGGGAAAAGTGACCAATGTGAACCCCCTTTGGACACAACCAAACAGACCATGCTTCCTTCTGACCTTAGAAAATCAGTGCTACATAGTAGAGCTAACATTGGCTCCTTCTCGGGATGAAAGCCTCCCTGTGAGGTTTCAAGAACTGTAGACCACTACCTTTCATACAAAAACGAGATCAACAATATTTTCTAGTGTTCCATTGGGCATGGAGTCTAATTAAGCCTACACTAAAACTTGTAAAAACAACATATTTACAATGTTGAGGCCTAAAGGCCTTAATTAACATAAACCTTCAAAAACCGCCCATTGATTGGGCCATCAAAAACTGTTTCTCCTTCCATACTTTGCAGCATGAAAGTGTTGTTCCCCTAGACCTGAGAAAAAATGACAAAAGGTCCAGTCCACAGAGCATCGAACTTCCCATGATTTCCTTTCTCTTCCTTCAGTGCATCCCATTTAAGAACCAAGTCTACAATTTGAAAATTGTCCATCTTTGCCTTTCTATCAAAGGCTTCCTTGATTCTCTTTTGATGTGTTGCAGAATTTTCAATCAATTGATCTCTGATTTGATGCACTTCATCCAAGTCACTAATCCTCCTTGCCATGTCATTTCCCTCATTCTGCCCTTCCTGCAAGAACTTGGCGACAGGGAGGGTCAACTAGATTGGGAATACAACTTTAGTGCCGTATACCATCTTGAACGAAGAATTCCCTGTGGATTTCTTAGTGGTCACCCTGTCAGCCCACAATGCAAACTTCAGTTTGGAATCCCAATTCCTTTCGTTGTCTTCCAGTAGCTTTTTGATTATCCTTATCAGGCTCTTATTGGATGATTCTACTAGACCATTACCTTAAGGGTAATATGAGGTGGAATGCACTAGCTTAATGCCCATTGAGTCACACATGTTCACCAGCTCTTTTGCCCTAAAGGCTTTTGCATTATGTGTAACCAATTTGTGTGGACAGCCAAACTTGGTGAAAATGTTTTCTGTCAAGAACTTCATGACAACATGCTGATCAACTTTCTTAGTAGGGATGGCCTCAATCCATTTAGTGAAGTAATCAGTGGCTACTAAGATCCATCTGTGTTGGCCACTAGAATGTGGATTAATTTCCCCTATGAAATCCAAGCCCCACTGTTGGAAAGGGCCAGTGGCATGTATTGGCTTCAAGGGTAAGGACTTCAACTGTTGTTTTCCTTCAAACCTCCGGCATTTGTCACAGGATCTTACAAATGAAAAGACATCAAAAAACAGAGAGGGCCAATAATACCTAGCTTTGAGGATCTTGTGGGCTATGGTTTTCCAATAGTGATGTCCTCCACATATGTTGTAATGAAACTGATGCATGACTTCCATAGATTGTTCTTTGTCTAAACATCTTAAAAGGATTCCAGATGGATCCCTCCAATAAAGAAAGTTTTCATGAATACAGAACTTGGCTGCTCTGAGCTTCATAGTCCTAGCTTGACTTGAACTAAAGCGTGGAGGGACTTCTGGCTTCAACAAAAATTGAGCTATTCTAGAATACCATTCACAAGAAGCTAGATTTTTAGCCAACGACCAGTCATCTCCTTGTCCTACTGTTGCTTCTTCTGTCTATGCATCCTCTAAATTTGTACCCATGTAGTTTATATCAAGCATTTTGCAATTTTCTTCAGCCATCAGCTGAGCAACGCCCTGGCCCTTGACAAGCTTGGTGGGCTTCAATTCTATGTTGAATTCAATGGGCTTTGCAATCCATTTAGCCCTTCTTCCATCAACATCTGGATGTGTTAGGACATCCTTTACTAAAGCTGAAGGTACATATGCAATTACCTTGGAGTTCAGAATGTAGATTCGGAAATATTTTAAAGATTTGATAAGAGCATAAGCTTGCTTTTCGATAATATCATACCTTAGTTCAACATCCCTTAAGGTTTTGCTGAAAAATGCCACTGGATGCTCTGAATCCTCATCAGCTTGCTACAATAAGACTGTTGCAAGGGTGTCACAGGATGCAAAGGAGAAGATATGGAACTCCTTGCTATAGTTTGGGTTGATCAAAGTGGGAGCTTCCATAATAGCTCTTTTGGTGGCTTCAAGAGATTTTCTTGCTGCATCGGTCCATTTGACTTTTGATCCCTTCTTCGGCATAGAGGTGATGTGTTTTACCATTTCTACAAAATTAGGAATAAACCTCCTTACAAAACTTATTTTGCCCAAAAAGGATTAGATGTCCTTTTCTGATCTTGGAATAGACAAGGCTTGTATTGCTTTCACTCTCTCTGGGCCAATATTGACACCTGCAACAGAAACAATGTGTCCTAGAAGTTTGCCCTCTTCTAAAGCAAATTGTGACTTCTTAGGATTTACTGATATCCCAAACCTTTTGCACTTCAGAAAAACCTTCTTTAAATGTTGTAGATGATCTTGATGACTGCTGGAGTATACTGTTATATCATCCAGGTAGACAAGGACAAACTTATCCTTATTTCCTACAAATGCTATATCCATGGCTCTCTGAAAGGTGGCCCCAACATTCATTAGATCAAAGGGCATCTTAGAGTACATAAAAGTGTTCCAAGGAGTCATGAAAGTAGTCTTTTCTTGGTCATCTGGATGTACAACAACTTGGTTATACCCTGAAAATCCATCCAAGAAAGACATAACTTTAGCTCCTGAGAATTTTTGTAGAAAATGTTCCATTTTTGGTAGTGGATAGTTGTCCTTCTTAGAGCATTTGTTCAGGTTCCTAAAATCAACACACAACCTGATTTCTCCTCTTTTCTTCCTCACCACTACCAACTTGGCTACCCACTTCGAATATCTCAGGGGAACTATGATTTTGGCAGCCAACAACTTCTTGATTTCCTTTTCAATTAGAGGGAGGAGCAAATGATTTATGGGTCTCATCTTCTGTTTAAAAGGAATGGTGTCTTTCTCCATTGGGACCTTATGTTGGATGATATTTTTGTCATAAGTTTTAAGATCATTGTATTCCCAGGCAAAGACATCAACAACTTGCTTCCTTAAGGTGCAGTACTCAGAACTTTCGGTAGCAGACAAATGGGTGGATAGATTTATATACTTTGGACGATCTGGACTCCCTATGTTATGCCTATGGACTCAAACTGGTTTTCTTTTTGGGCAATATTATGAGGCACATCATTATGGTCAAACAACTTCTCTAGAGGCACTAGCCCTTTAGGTATATGATTGCTAGGAAACTATACAATGTTGTCTTGGCCAATTCTATTCCTTAGCTAGGGCTATGGACATTCCTCCAAGGTTTCATTCACTTGATCAATTTGCATTTCAGAGAATTCATCAATGACTTGGAGAAACCTATTTACTTCATCATCATCCTGAAATACTTTTCAGTGCTAAACATTATCAGGCAAGGATGGTCTATATTTTACCTGGACTCGATAAGCCAATCTAGGGGGCATGGGAGGGATGAACATGATAGTAGACACAACAAGGGAATTAGAAAGCTGATTCTTTACTTTGGGAATATATGAGATACAAAAGCTATCAAAAGAATCTTTGAGTCTCCATACCTCATATCTGTATGCTTTCAGCCTCTGGTACCTTGTTTGGAATGTTTTGTTCACTTGTTGAATGATGAGATTAGCATCTCCAAACACCTTTATGTCTCTAATTCCCATGTCTTTGGCAGTGTTTAAGCCCAATATCAGAGCCTCATATTCTGTTATATTGTTGGTGACCTGAAAAGTCAGCTTAAAAGACAGATGTGTGCTTTCTTGTTTTGGAGACACCAGCACCACTCCTGCTCCTACAGTTTCCTTTAAACAAGCTCCATCAAAGAACATATCCCAAGCCTGTGTCCCTTCCTCTTCCATGGCCTGGCATATTGGTTTCTTGAGCTACACCAAGGCCCTCTGGGATTCTTAAATTTGGAGAATACACACTCCAAAATCAGTGTCCACAGTGTAAATGGGATGATTAGTGGGATTCTTCTCATCACTGATGATATAGGCCAACTGAGCTTCCTTGTATAGTATTTTTCTTTCTCCTCCAAAAACTGGGATAGTGGCATAAGACAAATCATTTGCAACGTCCCACCCAACCTCTTAATCCACCCTTTGGAAAGTAGCATACCAAACTTAGGGGGGACATCTGCTACCACATTATTGATCGTCATGCTCTTCATGGGCGGCTGAGTTAGGGTGATAGCCAAGTCTTTGATTAACCCCAGACATTTCACCTTCCTCGAATCAAAGGACAACAAGTCATGATAAGGTCTGGTAATATCAAGGCCTAACTCTTCCATGATAACTTTGGGTATCAGGTTATGGCTGGCCCTTGCGTCCGGCAGACAGTTGTGGGGGATTTTGTCATGAATAGTCAAGGAGACATAAAATGATGGGGAATTGTCATTATCAGGTTCAGTCACTGAGCTAAGTACAACTGTAGGTTTATCATCTTGTAAATTCACATAGTCATTGGATGCTTGTAATGCTTTCAGCTCAAGAGCATCAAGGATGGGCTTCTTAAAAACCTCACTCTTTACAAGTTCTATTAAAGGTACAAATATTTTTAACTTCTGGACTTTTGATTCAAAGCTGAAAGGGGAATGAGACTTATCAAGACCTCTTACCTCTTGAGTTGGTACTTTCAGGATGGTAGGATCAGCCGTTGGTCACTTCTGCTTGCTGATCTGCTGCTCTGTGGGGACAACAGCTCTTTGGGTAGGATTCTATTTGACATTACTCGCTCTTGACCTCTGGTTATATCTATGTTGGTCTTCAATCTGCAGAACAACTTCTTTGTCCCACTCTTGACTGGTCTGGTCCTTGAGTAATGACTCCTCATAGGAAGCTAATGTCAAAAAGGTAGCACTGCCTTTGTCTTCCATGCAGCGAATCTCATCCTCTTCATTAAATTGTTCCTCCTCCAAGACTACGTTCTGGAAAGGAGTCTTAACCCTTTGTTCTTCACTAGCCTCTTTCCCCCTCTGAATGATCTGCAATTTTTCATTTTCTCTTCTATATGGATTTGGATTTCTAGGAGCAAATGTATTAGGAAGCCTTTCTTTCCCAGGATTTTGCTCAAGCTTCAGCTTGGAGATTTCAGTAGCCAATGACTCTATCATTTTAGACATTCTGTCCATTTTGGGATCTGAATATGAGGAGGAAGAGGAAGACTCACCTCTTTGCCTCCTTCTATCAGCATGTCCTTTAGGTTTCTCTGCAGCCATGATATTGGATTCCACCTCCAAGGCTGCATCTTGCATTTCAGCTAGAGAGGCACATCTTCTCTCTCTTTGCAGCAGGCAGAAATCAGAGTCAAAGGCATTGGCATAGGTGAGTTTGGCAGAGGTGGGGGTAGGCTTCACTTCAACTAGTATCTTGCTATACATACGATTGAATATTTTATTAAAGTCAGACAATAACTTCCCATTTTCCCTTTTCAGGTTGCCAAACTCAGTATGCTAGTATAGTAGGTCTTTCTTATCTCCCCAATGCTTTAAAAACACATCCTCTAATGCTTCAATGTCTGCTATAGACCTAGGGGTCAACTCTCTGAACCAATTTCTAGCCTCTCCATCTAGGCTTTGGACAAATACTCT
Organism: Pinus taeda; assembly: GCA_000404065.3. Classification (NCBI taxonomy): domain Eukaryota; kingdom Viridiplantae; phylum Streptophyta; class Pinopsida; order Pinales; family Pinaceae; genus Pinus; species Pinus taeda. The sequence continues at coordinate 29,375 of APFE031280390.1, read as the reverse complement.
CATCCACACATCATCTTCACTGATATCTAGGTTATCAGCATAGCTATAAAAGGACTCCAGGTGCTCTTCTACTGTTACTTCCTCTGTACCAGTGAACTTAGGCATGTATTTATGATATTCTCCTGTAGGCACGGCATTCAAAGGAATAGGCAGCACTAGGGGTCCATACCTAGCAGCTATGATTCTTTCCATTTTGGTGGGTGCTTGTGGACTTGCCATGACTGGGGTGGATGGAACGGTGTTAGCAGTCTTAAAGGTAGGGAGTTGAGAAATGACTGTCAGGGCTAAAGGAATATGATGGACAGGAGGGGAGGTTTCCTTTGGGCTGAGATCCAAAGGAGGACCTAAAGGAATGGGAGCTTTATGATTATCTGAAATATTTCTTCACTGCTAGTACTAGAGGCTATATTTTCAACATGTAGATGCTTTGTTACAAGCCTTTCTGGCAGAGATACATAAGATGTTTAGGCTTACCTGATCCTGATGCTCCCTTTTGTGATGTCTTTCTCTACTTGACAATCTTCTCAGGGTCACGTACTGGGTCAGCTGGTGATTTTTGAGGATTTCTCCGAGAATGCCTCACAAACTGAGCCAAAACTGTGATGTCGATTTGCCACAAGGTTCGGCTTCGAGTAGAGTGGCCAAATATATGATTACAACCAAAAATGTTTCTAGACATTATATATCATCAAAGTTGGATCTGTGTCATTCTCCTAGGGAAGCTAAGCTTCAATCTCCTCTCCCCGGCAATGGTGCCAATTTATGTTAGGATTCCAATAAACTCTCCTAGGTTGCAGCTCGGAGATGCCTGGTAACATATAAATTCAACTATTGTTACAAGGTTTAATGGAAGGAATGATGGTTTGGTTCAAGCCAGATAACCACTTCTACTCTGTTTCACTCCAGACATGCATGAACACCCTCAGACTACAAAGCTTTAGACCACCAATGCTCACAATTTAGATATTTAGATGAATATGGAGAATACTAACCACACCAGTAGATACACAAGACCATGTGGTGGCTGGTTGCAACTAGTACAAAAGCCTACAAATCTAATCTATTAATGCAAAGATAGGATGACAACTCTCCTACATTAGATAAAAAGAAACCTGAGTAACCTATTCAGCAATGCATTCAATATTCCAACACAGAGATAAGATGACAATTATCTAGTGCTAAACATTAAGAGATCAAGAACACAACACATCAAGTACAAGCTTAGAACAGAGGAAAACGGATAGTGAGCAGTTAACAGTAAAAGAAGCTTGTATTGCTAAAAATGAAGATGAGACGCTGCAAGCGACAAAATGCCTACAGTCTCCAAAAGTTTAACCTTACATCAAATGCCAACCTTGATTACATCTTGCTCCTGGATATTTATAAGTTTTCGTTACAATGGCACTTGGTCGTTTAGGTATGGAGGGGTCATAATTGACCACCAACTGCATTTAATTGCCTGATGGAGTCTTTGGACGAGGTTACTTGGTTCATTGCGTGAATTTGATCTGTTCAGGTGCTGTGGTGTCCTTTAGGCGGTTGGAGTGCTCATACCAGTGGAGTCCATGACTAATAAATTCAGCTACAGAGTCGTGCTATTTCCTTTCCTCCTTTCGCCATGCTTTATGTTAAATATGGTTGTTGGGGGTCCGAATGTTGTCAGTCAAGCAGAGTGAGTTATCTCTTTCCTCGATCAACAAAATGGCTGTGGGACGTGGAGTGCATGGGTAGGTGGACAATTTGGGTGAGCGAGAAGGATGACCTTCGGATCGGGGAGATGAATGGCGGAGATGGTTCAGCGAAAGCTATAGACCGAGGTGGAAACAGGGTGCATCAGTGTCATTGGATCTTTAGCGGATAGATCTGACAATCATTGGGCGGTGGAGTTGCATGAGCGTTTAACGGGCGAGGGCAGTTTGGTCGGGCAGTAACGGTTTTCGTCGCACTGCTTTCAGGGGCTAAGTGGTAATGGCTTGGGGTCGTGTGATTCCACTCAATGAGCGACACATAGCAGCGGATGAGAGAGAAAAACCACCCTCATCATGTGCTATCGCTCGATCAAGTTGTCTATGCGAGGTATGCGAAGACTGTCAGATTTGGTGGAGATGAATCTGACAGTGAAAAATGGTCGAGCGGGTCACCTTTATTGGGTGTGATGTGGGTCGTTAGATTGTCGGGGAATGATCAATGGCAGGAAAGCGATGAGGGGTTTATGAGCACATGAGGGCATACGGGTAAGGTTTTATGGTTGGTTTGACTTTGTTCTTAGAGCTGGGGCCAAAGGGGAATTTGTCAGATTTTAGAAGGTTTATTTAGGGAGTGGGAAAGGTTTAGAGGTGAGCAGGGTGAAGGAAGAAAAGGAAAAGTGACCAATGTGAGCCCTCTTTGAATATAACCAAATAGACCATTCTTCCTTCTGACCTTAGAAAATCAGTGCTGCATAGCAGAGCTAACACTGGCTCCTTCTGGGGATGAAAGCCTCCCTATGAGGTTTCAAAAACTGTAGACCAGTACCTTTCATACAAAAACGAGATCAGCAATATTTCCTAGTGTTCCATTGGGAATGGAGTCTAATTAAGGCTACAATAAAACTTGTAAAAAGAACATATTTACAATGTTGAGGCCTAAAGGCCTTAATTAACATAAACCTTCAAAAACCACCCATTGACTCGGCCATCAAAAATTGTTTCTCCTTCCATACTTTGCAGCATGAAAGTGTTGTTCCCCTAGTCCTGAGCAATGACAAAAGGTCCAGCCCACTGAGCATCGAACTTCCTATGATTTCCTTTCTCTTCCTTCAGTGCATCCCATTTAAGAACCAAGTCTACAATTTGAAAATTTTCCATCTTTGCCTTTTTGTCAAAGGCTTCCTTGATTCTCTTTTGATGTATTGCAGACTTATCAATCAATTGATCTCTGATTTGATGCTCTTCATCCAAGTCACTAATCCTCCTTGCCATGTCATTTCCCTCATTCTGCCCTTCCTGCAAGAACTTGGCCATAGGGAGGGTCAACTGGATTGGGAATACAACCTCAGTGTCGTATACCATCTTGAACGGAGAATTCCCTGTGGATTCTTGGTGGTTACCCTGTCAACCCATAATGCAAATTTCAATTTGGAATCCCAGTTCCTTTTGTTGTCTTCCAATAGCTTTTCTATTATCCTTATCAGGCTCTTATTAGATGATTCTGCTAGACCATTACCTTGAGGGTAATATGAGGTGGAATGCACTAGCTTAATTCCCATTGAATCACACATGTCGACCAGCTCTTTTGCCCTAAAGGCTATTGCATTATGTGTAAACAATTTGTGTGGACAGCCAAACTTGGTGAAAATGTTTTCTGTCAAGAACTTCATGACAACATGGTGATCAACATTCTTAGTAGAGATGGCCTCAATCCATTTAGTGAAGTAATCAATGGCTACTAAGATACATATGTGTTGGCCACTAGAATATGTATTATTTTCCCCTATGAAATCCAAGCCCCACTACTGGAAAAGGCCATTGGCATGTATTGGCTTCAACGGTAAGGACTTCAACTATTGTTTTCCTTCAAACCTCTTGCATTTGTCACAGGATCTTACAAATGAAAAGACATCAGAAAACAAAGAGGGCCAATAATACCTAGCTCTGAGGATCTTGTGGGTTGTGGTTTTCCAATAGTGATGTCCTCCATAGCTGCTGGAATGAAACTGATGCATGACCTCCACAGATTGTTCTTTGTCCAGACATCTTAAAAGGATTCTAGATGGATCCCTCCAATAAAGAAAGTTTTCATGAATACAGAACTTGGCTGCTCTGAGCTTAATAGTCATAGCTTGACTCGAACTAAGGCCTAGAGGGACTTCTAGCTTCAGCAAAAATTGAGCTATTCTAGAATACCATTCACAAGAAGCTAGATTTTCAGCCAACGACTGGACATGTCCTTGTCCTACTGTTTCTTCTTCTATCTTTCCATCCTCTAAATTTGTACCCATGCATTTTATATCAAGCATTTTGCAATTTTCTTCAACCCTCAGCTGAGCAAGTCCCTGGCCTTTGACAAGCTTGGTGGGCTTCAATTCTATGTTGAATTCAATGAGCTTTGCAATCCATTTAGCCCTTCTTCCATCAACATCTGGATGCATTAGGACATCCTTTACTGAAGCATAGGATACATCTGCAATTACCTTGGAGTGTAGAATGTAGATTCAGAAATCTTTTAAAGATTTGATAAGAGCATAAGATTTCTTTTCAATAATATCATACCTTAGTTCAACATCCCTTAAGGTTTTGCTGAAAAATGCCACTCGGTGGTCTAAATCCTCATCATCTTTCTATAATAAGACTGCTGCAAGGGTGTCACAGGAAGCAAAGGAGAAGATATGGAAGTCCTTGCTATAGTCTGGGATGATCAAAGTGGGAGCTTCCATAATAGCTCTTTTCATGGCTTCAAGAGATTTTCTTGCTGCATCGGTCCATTTGACTTCCGATCCCTTCTTCAGCATAGAGGTGATGTGTTTTACCAATTCTGCAAAATTAGGAATAAACCTGCTTACAAAATTTATTTTTCCCAAAAAGGATTGGATATCCTTTTTTGATCTTGGAACAGACAAGGCTTGTATTGCTTTCACTCTCTCTGGGTCAATATTGACACCTGCAGCAGAAACAATGTGTCCTACAAGTTTGCCCTGTTCTAAAGAAAATTGTGACTTCTTAGGATTTACTGATATCCCAAACCTTTTGTAGTTCAAAAAAACCTTTTTTAAATGCGGTAGATGATCTTGATGTCTGCTAGAGTATACTGTTATATCATTCCAGGTAGACAAGGACACACTTATCCTTCTATCCTACAAATGCTATATCCATGGCTCTCTTAAAGGTGGCCCCAAAATTCATCAGCCCAAAGGGAATCTTAGAGTACATAAAAATGCCCCAAGGAGTGGTGAAAGCAGTATTTTCTTGGTCATCTGGATGTACAACAACTTGGTTATACCCTGAAAATCCATCCAAGAAAGACATAACTTTAGCTCCTGAGACTTTTCATAGCAAATGTTCCATTTTTGGTAGGGGATAGTTGTCTTTCTTAGAGCATTTGTTCAGGTTCCTGAAATCAACACACAGCCTGATTTCTCCGCTTTTCTTCCTCACCACTACCAATTTGTCTACCCACTTCGAATATCTCAGGGGAACTATGATTTTGGCAGCCAACAACTTCTTGATTTCTTTTTCAATCAGAGGGAGGAGCAAAGAATTTATGGGTCTCAGCTTCTATTTGAAAGGAATGGTGTCTTTCTCCAATGGAACCTTATGTTGGATGATATTTTTGTCATAAGTTTTAAGATCACTATATTCCCAGGCAAAGACATCAGCAAATTGTTTCATTAAGGTGCAGTACTCAGAACTTTGGGCAACAGACAAATGGGTGGACAGATTTATATACTTTGGATGATCTGGACTCCCTATGTTATGCCTATGGACTGCAAACTGATTTTCTTTTTGGGAAATCTTATGGGGCACATCATTATGGTCAAACAACTTCTCTAGAGGCACTAGCCCTTTAGGTATATGATTGCTAGGAAACTATACAATGTTGTCTTGGTCAACATAATACAGGGTACCAAAGTATGAGGCACATCATTATGGTCAAACAACTTCTCTAGAGGCACTAGCCCTTTAAGTATATGATTGATTTCTAGGGAGTGGGAAAGGTTTAGAGGTAAGCAGGGTGAAGGAAGAAAGGCAAAAGTGACCAATGTGAGCCCCCTTTGGACATAACCAAATAGACCATGCTTCCTTTTGACCTTAGAAAATCAGCGCTGCATAGCAGAGCTAACACTGGCTCCTTCTGGGGATGAAATCCTCCCTGTGAGGTTTCAAGAACCGTAGACCACTACCTTTCATACAAAACCGAGATGAGAAATATTTCCTAGTATTCCATTGGGAATGGAGTCTAATTAAGCCTATACTAAAACTTGTAAAAAGAACATATTTACAATGTTGAGGCCTAAAGGCCTTAATTAACATAAACCTTCAAAAACCACCCATTGACTGGGCCATCAAAAATTGTTTCTCCTTTCATACTTTGCAGCATGAAAGTGTTGTTTCCCTAGTCCTGAGCAATGACAAAAGGTCCAGTCCACTAAGCATCGAACTTCCCATGATTTCCTTTCTCTTCCTTCAATGCATCCCATTTAAGAACCAAGTCTACAATTTGAAAATTGTCCATCTTTGCCTTTCTATGAAAGGCTTCCTTGATTCTCTTTTGATGTGCTATAGACTTTTCAATCAATTGATCTCTGATTTGATGCACTTCATCCAAGTCACTAATCCTCCTTTCCATGTCATTTCCCTCATTCTGCGCTTCCTGCAAGAACTTGGCCACAGGGAGGGTCAACTGGATTGGGAATACAGCCTCAGTGTCGTATACCATCTTGAACGAAGAATTCCTTGTGGATTCTTGGTGGTTACCCTGTCAGCCCATAATGCAAACTTCAGTTTGGAATCCCAGTTCCTTTTGTTGTCTTCCAGTAGCTTTTTTATTATCCTTATCAGGCTCTTATTAGATGATTCTGCTAGACCATTACCTTGAGGGTAATATGAGGTGGAATGCACTAGCTTAATGCCCATTGAATCACACATGTCCACCAGCTCTTTTGCCCTAAAGGCTATTGCATTGTGTGTAACCAATTTGTGTGGACAACCAAACTTGGTGAAAATGTTTTCTGTCAAGAACTTCATGACAACATGGTGAACAACATTCTTAGAAGGGATGGCCTCAATCCATTTAGTGAAGTAATCAATGGTTACTAAGTTACATCTATGCTGGCCACTAGAATATGGATTATTTTCCCCTATGAAATCCAAGTCCCATTGCTCGAAAGGGCCACTGGCATGTATTAGCTTCAAGGGTAAGGACTTCAACTACTATTTTCCTTCAAACCTCTGGCATTTGTCACAGGATCTTACAAGTGAAAAGACATCAAAAAACAAAGAGGGCCAATAATACGTAGCTCTGGGGATCTTGTGGGCTGTGGTTTTCCAATAGTGATGTCCTCCACAGATGCTAGAATGAAACTGATGCATGACCTCCACAAATTGTTCTTTGTCCAGACATCTTAAAAGGATTCTAGATGGATCCCTCCAATAAAGAAAGTTTTCATGAATACAGAACTTGGCTGCTCTGAGCTTAATAGTCCTAGCTTGAGTCGAACTAAGGCCTGGAGGGACTTCTAGCTTCAGCAAAAATTGAGCTATTCTAGAATACCATTCACAAGAAGCTAGATTTTCAGCCAACGACCGGTCATGTCCTTGTCCTACTGTTGCTTCTTCTATCTGTCCATCCTCTAAATTTGTACCCATGCCATTTATAGCAAGAAGTTTGCAATTTTCTTCAACCATCAGCTGAGCAAGTCCGTGGCCCTTGACAAGCTTGGTGGGCTTAAATTTTATGTTGAATTCAATGAGCTTTGCAATCCATTTAGCCCTTCTTCCATCAACATCTGGATGCATTAGGACATCCTTTACTGAAGCAGAGGGTACATATGCAATTACCTTGGAGTGCAGAATGTAGATTCGGAAATCTTTTAAAGATTTGATAAGAGCATAAGCTTGCTTTTCGATAATATCATACCTTAGTTCAACATCCCTTAAGGTTTTGCTGAAAAATGCCACTGGGTGCTCTAAATCCTCATCATCTTTCTGCAATAAGACTATTGCAAGGGTGTCACATGAAGCAAAGGAGAAGATATGGAACTCCTTGCTATAGTATGGGATGATCAAAGTGGGAGCTTCCATAATAGCTCTTTTGATGGCTTCAAGAGATTTTCTTACTACATCGGTCCATTTGACTTCTGATCCCTTCTTGAACATAGAGGCGATGTGTTTTACCAATTCTGCAAAACTAGGAATAAACCTACTTACAAAATTTATTTTGCCCAAAAAGGATTGGATGTCCTTTTTGATCTTGGAACAGAGAGGGCTTGTATTGCTTTCACTCTCTCTGGGTCAATATTGACACCTGCAGCAGAAACAATGTGTCCTAGAAGTTTGCCCTCTTCTAAAGAAAATTGTGACTTCTTAGGATTTACTGATATCCCAAACCTTTTGTACTTCAAAAAAAACCTTCTTTAAATACGGTAGATGATCTTGATGACTGCTGGAGTATACTATTATATCATCCAGGTAGACAAGGACAGACTTATCCTTCTCTCCTACAAATGTTATATCCATGGCTCTCTGAAAGGTGGCCCCAACATTCATCAGCCCAAAGGGCATCTTAGAGTACATAAAAATGCCCCAAGGAGTGGTGAAAGCAGTATTTTCTTGGTCATCTGGATGTAGAAAAACTTGGTTATACCCTAAAAATCCATCCAAGAAAGACATAACTTTAGCTCCTGAGGCTTTTCATAGCAAATGTTCCATTTTGGGTAGGGGATATTTGTCTTTCTTAGAGCATTTGTTCAGGTTCCTGAAATCAACACATAACCTGATTTCTCCACTTTTCTTCCTCACCACTACCAATTTGGCTACTCACTTTGAATATCTCAGGGGAACTATGATTTTGGTAGCCAACAACTTCTTGATTTCTTTTTCAATCAGAGGGAGGAGCAAAGGATTTATGGGTCTCAGCTTTTGTTTGAAAGGAATGGTGTCTTTCTCCAATGGAACCTTATGATGGATGATATTTTTGTCATAAGTTTTAAGATCACTGTATTCCCAGGCAAAAACATTAGCAAATAGTTTCATTAAGGCGTAGTACTCAGAACTTTGGGTAGCAGACAAATGGGTCGACAGATTTATATACTTTGGACGATCTGGACTCCCTATGTTATGCCTATGGACTACAAACTGATTTTATTTTTGGGCAATCTTATGAGGCACATCATTATGGTCAAACAGCTTCTCTAGAGGCACTAGCCCTTTAGGTATATGACTGCTAGGAAACTATACAATGTTGTCTTGGTCAATTATGTTCCTTAGCTAGGGCTAGGGACATTCCTCCAAGGTTTCATTCACTTGAGCAATTTTCATTTCACAGAATTCATTAATGACTTGCAGAAACCTATTTACTTCATCATCATCCTCAAAGACTTTTTAGTGCTGAACATTATCAGGCAAGGATGGTCTATATTTTACCTGGACTCAATAAGCCAATCTAGGGGGCATGGGAGGGATGAACATGATAGCAGACACATCAAGGGAATCAACAAGCTAATTTTTTACTCTGCGAATATATGAGATACAAAAGCTATCAAAAGAATCTTTGAGTCTCCATACCTCATCTCTATATGCTTTCAGCCTCGAGTGCCTTCTTTGGAATGTTTTGTTCACTTCTTGAATGATGAGATCAGCATCTCCAAACACCTTTATGTCTCTGATTCCCATGTCTTTGGCAGTGTTTAAGCCCAATATCAGAGCCTCATATTCTATTATATTGTTGGTGACCCGAAAAGTCACCTTAAAAGACAGATGTATGCTTTCTTGTTTTGGAGACACCAGCATCACTCCTGCTCCTGTAGTTTCCTTTGAACAAGCTCCATCAAAAAGCATATCCCAAGCTTGTGTCCCTTCCTCTTCCATGGCCTGGCATACTAGTTTCTTGAGCTGCACAGAGGCCCTCTAGGATTCTTCAATTTGGAGAATACACGCTCCAAAATTAGTGTCCACATTATAAATGGCATGATTAGTGGGATTCTTCTCATCACTGATGATATAGGCCAGCGGGGCTTCCCTGTATAGTCTTCTGCTTTCTCCTCCAAAAACTGGGATACTGGCATAAACAAGTCATTTTGCAATGTCCCACCCAACCTCTTAATCCACCCTCTGGAAAGTAGCATACCAAACTTAGGGGGGACATCTGCTACCACAATATTCATCATCATGCTCTTCATAGGCAGCTAAGTTAGGGTGATAGCCAAGTCTTTGAATAACCCCAGAGATTTCACCTTCCTCGAATTGAAGGAGAACAAGTCATGATAAGGTCTGGTAATATCAAGGCCTAACTCTTCCATGACAGGTTTGGGCATCAGGTTATGGCTGGCCCCTGTGTCCAGTAGACAGTTGTGGAGGATTTTGTCATGAATGGTCAAGGAGACATAAAATGATGGGGAATTTTCATCAACAAGTTCAGTCATTGGGCTAAGCATAACTGCAAGTTTATCATCTTGTAAATTCACATAGTCATTGGATGCTTATAAGGCTTTCAGCTCAAGGGCATCAAGGATGGGCTTCTTAAAAACATCACTCATTACAAGTTCTATCAAAGGTACATATATTTTTAACTTCTGGACTTCTAATTTAAAGTTGAAAGGGGAAGGAGACTTATCAAGACCTCTTACCTCTTGAGCTGGTGCTTTTAGGATGGTAGGATTAGTTTTCAATTGCTTATTTTTGTTGATCTATTACTCTGTGGGGACAACATCTCTTTGGGTAGGATTCTATTTGACATTACTCGCTCTTGACCTCCGGTTATATCTATGCTAGTATTCAGTTTGTAGAACAACTTCTTTGTCCCACTCTTGACTGGTCTGGTCCTTGAGTAATGACTCCTCGTAGGTAGGTAATGTCAAAAAGGTAGCACTGCCTTTGTCTTCCATGCAGCGAATCTCATCCTCTTCATTGAACTGCTCTTCCTCCAAGACTACGTTCTGGAAAGGAGTCTTAACCCTTTGTTCTTCACTAGCCTCTTTTCCCCTCTGAATGATTTGCAATTGTTCATTTTCTCTTTTATATGGATATTGATTTCTAGGAGCAAATGTATTAGGAAGCCTTGCTTTCCCAGGATTTTGCTCAACCTTCAGCTTGGAGATTTCAGTAGCCAATGACTCTATAATTTTAGAGATTCTGTCCATTTTGGGATCTGAATATGAGGAGGAAGAGGAAGACTCACCTCTCTGCCTCCTTCTATCAGCATGTCCTTTGAGTTTCTTTGCAGCCATGATATTGGATTCCACCTCCAAGGCTGCATCTTGCATTTTAGCTAGAGAGGCACATCTTCTCTCTCTTTACAGCAGGCAGAAATCAGAGTCAAAGGAATTGGAATAGGTGAGTTTGGTAGAGGTGCGGGTAGGCTTCACATCAGCTGGTATCTTGCTATACATACGATTGAATATTTTATTAAAGTCAGACAATGACTCCCCATTTTCCCTTTTCAGGTTGCCAAACTCAGTATGGTAGTATAGCAGGTCTTTCTTATCTCCTTAATGCTTTAAAAACACATCATCCAATGCTTCAATGTCTGCTATAGACCTAGGGGTCAACTCTCTGAACCAATTTCTAGCCTCTCCATCTAGGCTTTGGACAAATACTCTCATCCACACATCATCTTCACTGATATCTAGGTTATCAACATAGCTATAAAAAGACTCAAGGTGCTCTTTAACTGTTACTTCCTCTGTACTAGTGAACTTAGGCATGTATTTATGATATTCTCCTGTAGGCATGGCATTCAAAGGAATAGGCGGGACTAGGGGTCCATACCTAACAGTTATGATTCTTTCCATTTTGGTGGGCGCTTGTGGACCTACCATGACTGGGGTGGATGGAAGGGTGCTAGCAGTCTGAAAGGTAGGGAGTTTAGAAATGACTCTCAGGGCTAAAGGAATATGATGGACAGGAGGGGAGGTTTCCTTTGGACTGAGATCCAAAGGAGGACTTAAAGGAATGCGAGCTTTATGATTCTCTGAAAATATTTCTTCACTGCTAGTACTAGAGGCTATATTTTCAACATGTAGATGCTTTGTTACAAGCCTTTCTGGCAGAGATACATAAGATTGTTTAGGCTTACCTAATCCTAATGCTCCCTTTTGTGATGTCTTTCTCTACTTGACAATCTTTTTAAGGTCAGGTACTGGGTCAACAGTGATTTCTGAGGATTTCTCTGAGAATGCCTCACAAACTGAGCCGGAAATGTGATGTGGAGTTGCCACGATGTTCGGCTTCCAGTAGAGTCACCAAATAGATGATTACAACCAAAAATGTGTCCAGACTTTGTATATCATCAAAGTTGGATCTATGTTGTTCTCCCAGGGAAGTTGAGCTTCAATCTCCTCTCCCTGGCAATGGTGCCAATTTATGGTGAACTTCAGTTTGGAATCCCAGTTCCTTTTATTGTCTTCTAGTAGCTTTTTGATTATCCTTATCAGGCTCTTATTGGATGATTCTGCTAGACCATTACCTTAAGGGTAATATGAGGTGGAATGCACTAGCTTAATGTCCATTGAGTCACACATGTCCACCAGCTCTTTTGCCCTAAAGGTTGTTGCATTATGTGTAACCAATTTGTGTGGACAACCAAACTTGGTGAAATTGTTTTCTGTCAAGAACTTCATGACATCATGGTGATCAACTTTCTTAGTAGGGATGGCCTCAATCCATTTAGTGAAGTAATCAATGGCTACTAAGATCCATCTGTGTTGGCCACTAGAATGTGGATTAATTTCCCCTATGAAATCCAAGCCTCACTATTGGAAAGGGCCAGTGGCATGTATTGGCTTCAAGGGTAAGGACTTCAACTACTGTTTTCCTTCAACCCTTTGGCATTTGTCACAGGATCTTACAAATGAAAAGACATCAGAAAATAGAGACGGCCAATAATACCTAGCTCTGAGGATCTTGTGGGATGTGGTTTTCCAATAGTGATGTCCTCCACAAATGCTGGAATGAAACTGATGCATGACCTCCATAGATTGTTCTTTGTCCAAACATCTTAAAAGGATTCCAGATGGATCCCTCCAATAAAGCAAGTTTTCATGAATACATAACTTGGCTGCTCTAGGCTTAATAGTCCTAGCTTGACTTGGACTAAAGCGTGGAGGGACTTCTAGCTTCAGCAAAAATTGAGCTATTCTAGAATACCATTCACAAGAAGCTAGATTTTCATCCAATGACCAGTCATGTCCTTGTCCTACTGTTTCTTCTTCTATCTGTGCATCCTCTAAATTTGTACCCATGTATTTTATATCAAGCATTTTGCAATTTTCTTCAGCCATCAGCTAAGCAAGGCCCTGGCCCTTGACAAGCTTGGTGGGCTTCAATTATATGTTGAATTCAATGGGCTTTGCAATTTATTTAGCCCTTCTTCCATCAACATCTGGATGTGTTAGGATATCCTTTACTAAAGCAGAAGGTACATATGAAATTACCTTGGCGTTCATAATGTAGATTCAGAAATATTTTAAGAGCATAAGCTTGCTTTTCGATAATATCATACCTTAGTTCAACATCCCTTAAGGTTTTTCTGAAAAATGCCATTGGATGCTCTGAATCCTCATCATCTTTCTGCAATAAGACTGCTGCAAGGGTGTCACAGGACGCAAAGGAGAAGATATGGAACTCCTTGCTATAGTCTGGGTTGATCAAAGTGGGAGCTTCCATAATAGCTCTTTTGATGGCTTTAAGAGATTTTCTTGCTACATCGGTCCATTTGAATTTTGATCCCTTCTTCGGCATAGAGGTTATGTGTTTTACCAATTCTGCAAAATTAGGAATAAACCTCTTTACAAAATTTATTTTGCCCAAAAAGGATTGGATGTCCTTTTTTGATCTTGGAATAGACAAGGCTTGTATTGCTTTCACTCTCTTTGGGTCAATATTGACACCTGCAGCAAAAACAATGTGTCCTAGAAGTTTGTCCTCTTCTAAAGAAAATTGTGACTTCTTAGGATTTACTCATATCCCAAACCTTCTTCACTTTAGAAAAACCTTCTTTAAATGCTGTAGATGATCTTGATGACTGCTGGAGTATACTGTTATATCATCCAGCTAGACAAGGACAAACTTATCCTTCTCTCCTACAAATGCTATATCCATGGCTCTCTAAAAGGTGGCCCCAGCATTCATCCGCCCAAAGGGCATCTTAGATTACATAAAATTGCTCCAAGGAGTCATGAAAGCAGTCTTTTCTTGGTCATTTGGATGTACAACAACTTGGTTATACCCTGAAAATCCATCCAAGAAAGACATAACTTTAGCTCTTGAGACTTTTTGTAGCAAATGTTCCATTTTTGGTAGTGGATAGTTGTCCTTCTTAGAGAATTGTTCAAGTTCCTGAAATCAACACAACGCCTGATTTCTCCACTTTTCTTCCTCACCACTACCAAGTTGGCTACCCACTTCGAATATCTCAGGGGAACTATGATTTTGGCAGCCAACAACTTCTTGATTTCCTTTTCAATTAGAGGGAGGAGCAAAGGATTTATGGGTCTTAGCATCTGTTTGAAAGGAATGGTGTCTTTCTCCAATGGGACCTTATGTTGCATGATACTTTTGTCACAAGTTTTACGATCATTGTATTCCCAGGCAAAGACATCAGAAACTTGCTTCATTAAGGTGCAATACTCAGAACTTTGGGTAGCAGACAAATGGGTGGATAGATTTATATACTTTGGACAATCTGGACTCCCTATGTTCTGCCTATGGACTACAAACTGGTTTTATTTTTGGGTAATCTTATGAGGCACATCTTTATGGTCAAACAACTTCTCTAGACGCACTATCCCTTTAGGTATATGATTGCTAGGCAACTATACAATGTTGTCTTAGCCAATTCTGTTCCTTAGCTGGGGCTAGGGACATTCCTCCAAGGTTCATTCACTTTATCAATTTGCATTTCAGAGAATTCATCAATGACTTGGAGAAACCTATTTACTTCATCATCATCCTCAAAGACTTTTCAGTGCTAAACATTTTCAAGAAAAGATGGTCATATTTTACCTGGACTCGATAAGCAAATCTAGGGGGCATGGGAGGGATGAACATGATAGCAGACACAACAAGGGAATCAGCAAGTTGATTCTTTACTTTGGGAATATATCAGATACAAAAGCTATCAAAAGAATCTTTGAGTCTCCATACCTCATATCTGTATTCTTTCAGCCTCGAGTGCCTTGTTTGGAATGTTTTGTTCACTTGTTGAATGATGAGATCAACATCTCCAAACACCTTTATGTATCTGATTCCCATGTCTTTAGCAGTGTTTAAGCCCAATATCAGAGCCTCATATTCTGTTATATTGTTGGTGACCTGAAAAGTCAGCTTAAAAGACAGATGTGTGCTTTCTTGTTTTGGAGACACCAGCACCACTCTTGCTCCTGCAGTTTCCTTCAAACAAGCTCCATCAAAGAACATATCCCAAGCCTGTGCCCCTTCCTCTTCCATGACCTGGCATATTGGTTTCTCGAGCTACACTGAGGCCCTCTGGGATTATTCAATTTGGAGAATACAAACTCCAAAATCAGTGTCCACAGTGTAAATGGGATGATTAGTGGGATTCTTCTTATCACTGATGATATAGGCCAGCTGGGCTTCCCTGTATAGTCTTTTGCTTTCTCCTCCAAAAGCTGGGATAGTGGCATAAGACAAATAATTTTGCAATGTCCCACCCAACCTCTTAATCCACCCCCTGGAAAGTAGCATACCAAACTTAGGGGGGACATCTGCTACCACAATATTGATCATCATGCTCTTCATGGGCAGCTGAGTTAGGGTGATAGCCAAGTATTTGATTAACCCCAGACATTTCACCTTCCTCGAATCAAAGGAGAACAAGTCATGATAAGATCTGGTAATATCAAGGCCTAACTCTTCCATGACAACTTTGGGCATTAGGTTATGGCTGGCCCTTGTGTCCAGCAGACAGTTGTGGGGGATTTTGTCATGAATAGTCAAGGAGAGATAAAATTATGGGGAATTGTCATTAGCAGGTTCAGTCATTGGGCTAAGTACAACTACAGGTTTATCATCTTGTAAATTCACATAGTCATTGGATGCTTGTAAGGCTTTCAGCTCAAGGGCATCAAGGATGGGCTTCTTAAAAACCTCACTCTTTACAAGTTCTATCAAAGGTACAAATATTTTTAACTTTTGGGCTTCTGATTCAAAGCTGAAAGGGGAAGGAGACTTATCAAGACCTCTTACCTCTTGAGTTGGTGCTTTCAGGATGGTAGGATCAGCTGTCGGTCACTTCTACTTGCTGATCTCCTGCTCTATGTGGACAATAGCTCTTTGGCTAGGATTCTATTTGACATTACTCGTTGTTGATCTTTGGTTATATCTATGCTGGTGTTCAGTCTGCAGAACAACTTCTTTCTCCCAGTCTTGACTGGTCTATTCCTTGAGTAATGACTCCTCATAGGAAGCTAATGTAAAAAAGGAAGCACTGCCTTTGTCTTCCATGCAGCAAATCTCATCCTCTTCATTAAACTATTCCTCCTCCAAGAATATGTTATGGAAAGGAGTCTTAACTCTTTGTTCTTCACTAGCCTCTTTTCCCCTCTGAATGATCTGCAATTGTTCATTTTCTCTTCTATATGGATTTGGATTTCTAGGAGCAAATGTATTAGGAAGCCTTGCTTTTGCAGGATTTTGCTCAACCTTCAACTTGGAGATTTCAGTAGCCAATGACTCTATCATTTTAGACATTATGTCCATTTTGGGATCTAAATATGAGGAGGAAGAGGAAGACTCACCTCTTTGCCTCCTTCTATCAACATGTCCTTTGAGTTTCTCTGTAGCCATGATATTGGATTCCACCTCCAAGGCTGCATCTTGCATTTCAGCTAGAGAGGCACATCTTCTTTCTCTTTACAACAGGTAGAAATCAGAGTCAAAGGCATTGGCATAGGTGAGTTTGGTAGAGGTGGGGGTAGGCTTCACTTCAGCTAGTTTCTTGCTATACATACGATTGAATATTTTATTAAAGTCAAACAATGACTTCCCATTTTCCCTTTTCAGGTTGCCAAACTTAGTATGCTAGTATAGTAGGTCTTTCTTATCTCCCCAATGCTTTAAAAACACATCATCTAATGCTTCAATGTCTGCTATAGACCTAGGGGTCAACTCTCTGAACCAATTTCTAGCCTCTCCATCTAGGCTTTGGACAAATACTCTCATCCACACATCCTCTTCACTGATATCTAGGTTATCAGCATAGCTATAAAAAGACTCAAGGTGCTTTTCAACTGTTACTTCCTCTATACCAGTGAACTTAGGCATGTATTTCTGATATTCTCCTGTAGGCATGGCATTCAAAGGAATAGGCAGGACTAGGGGTTCATACCTAGCAGCTATGATTCTTTCCATTTTGGTGGTCGCTTGTGGACTTGCCATGACTGGGGTGGATGGAAGGGTGCTAGCAGTCTTAAAGGTAGGGAGTTGAGAAATGACTGTCGGGGCTAAAGGAGTATGATGGATAGGAGGGGAGGTTTCCTTTGGGCTGAGATCCAAAGGAGGACCTAAAGGAATGGGAGCTTTATGATTCTCTGAAATATTTCTTCACTGCTAGTACTAGAGGCTATATTTTCAACATGTATATGCTTTGTTACAAGCCTTTCTAGCAGAGATACATAAGATTGTTTAGGCTTACCTAATCCTGATGCTCCCTTTTGTGGTGTCTTTCTCTACTTGAAAATCTTCTCAGGGTCAGGTACTGGGTCAGCTGGTGATTTTTGAGGATTTCTCCGAGAATACCTCACAAACCGAGCCAAAATTGTGATGTGGAGTTGCCACAAGGTTCGGCCTCTAGTAGAGTGGCCAAATAGATGATTACAACCAAAAATGTGTCCAGACTTTATCTATCATCAAAGCTAGATCTGTGTCATTTTCCTAGGGAAGCTGAGCTTCAATCTCCTCTCCCCAGCAATGGTGTCAATTTATGTTTGGATTCCAAGAAACTCTCCTAGGTTGCAGCTCAGAGATGCCTGGTAACATATAAATTCAACTATTGTTACAAGGTTTAATGGAAGGAATGACGGTTTGATTCAAGCCAGATAACCACTTCTACACTGTTTCACTCCAGACATGCATGAACACCCTCAGACTACAAAGCTTTAGACCACCAATGCTCATAGTTTAGATATTTAGATGAATATGGAGAATACTAGCCACACCAGTAAATACAAAAGACCATGTGATGGCCCATTGCAACTAGTACAGAAGCCTACAAATCTAATCTATTAATGCAAAGATAGGATGACAACTCTCCTACATTAGATAGAAAGAAACCTAAGTAACCTGTTCAACGATGCATTCAATATTCCAACACAGAGATAAGATGACAGTTATCTAGTGCTAAACATTAAGAGATCAAGAACACAGCACATCAGGTACAAGCTTAGAACATAGGAAAATGGACAGTGAGCAGTTACAGTAGAAGAAGCTTGTATTGTTGAAAATGAAGATGAGACGCTGCAAGCGAAAAAATGCCTACAGTCTCCAGAAGTTGAACCTTACATCAAATGCCAACCTTGATTACATCTTGCTCCTAGATATTTATAAGTTTTCGTTACAATGGCACTTGGCCGTTTAGGTATGGAGGGATCATAATTGACCACCAACTGCATTTAACTGCCTGATGAAGTCTTTGGACGAGGTTGCTTGGTTCACTCGGTGAATTTGATCTGTTCAAGTGTTGCGCTGTCCTTTAGGCGGTTGGAGTGCTCGTACCAGTGGAGTCCATGATCGATAAATTCAGTTACAGAGTCGTGTTATGTCCTTTTCTCCTTTGGCCATGCTTTATGTTAAATATGGTTGTTGGGGGTCAATTATGGGGTCTCATGCACAGAACTGGGAATTCTAGACTGCAGCCATTGGGAGGCAAGGTTATCCATGCTGCTTGAGGGTTATAGTTGCTGGCTTGCCTTGTTATGCAAGTGACTAGGAGTCGAGATCACTAAAAAAATAATTTGTCTCAGGGTTTTGGCACTTGGTGCGGTTGTTTAGCTCCTATGTATCCTGTAGCTCCTAAGGAAGGTTAGTAAGGTTTTGGTTTGTCGACTCCACTTCCTTAACTGTACTTAGGGGGTTGATTCATGTCATAGTAGCCCTCCACTCATGTTTACTCTAGCAAGTCGGTGAAAGTGGGTAAATGTGAGAGGGGTGGTTACATCCACCCAAATTTGCAAAGTTTTCATCCTACTAATAAAATTAGCTTAACTAACTCTACCTCCTCTTCTCTCCCCCACCCCTTTAACTTGCATTTCTCTTCCCTCTATTCAATGCTCTATTGATTGTATCTCTCAAGTCTTCATCCAAGAGAGTATACAAATTTCTTTCAAACACTTTAGAACTTTAAAAGAACGTTTTATAATCACCGAAGGTAGACTTGATCCCCTTCTTTGTCCTAACACTTACCAAATCCCATTTTCTTGTGGAAAATCATATATTGCGTAAATAAACAGATTTCTCAAAACCTTCCTCAAAGAACACATAACCAACACTAACCATAATCATACTACAAAGTATGCTTGATCACTGAACATTCTCATAACTAAAATACCTCATTTTTTTACCAAACTTTTGTTCTTGCCATTACCCCTCATTATCCCACTCGCATTATATATGAAATTGTTGAAATGAAAAGCAACCTAATAACTTCAATATATAAGGTGGCTATAAACATAGCAAGTCTTGGGAATTGATAATGCCTAGCTCCACCAAACCCTTGCCTTCATTGTTTGTGGGTTTTTTAATCCTTCACTTTCCCTTTTCTTGAATACTATACCCTTGTTATACTTTATGCGTTCTTTTATCTTTTCCCTTCTCTTCTCTAAGTAAATTTTCATCTTTATTTTAATTCATCTATTCATTTCACTAATATCTTTTCTTCTCTTCTCTAATCTCAATTTAGTTTAATTTAATTAATTACTTTATCTTATTTTGTATCACTCTTTTTTTCCCATTCTATATTAATTTATCATCTTAAAAAAATATTTTAAATAAAATAGTTTCACATCTTTAATATTTTTTTTTTGTTTTTCTTCCCCTTAATTTTTCTGCTCTAATCTATTCTCTTATCTATTCCCATGGTTATTTTTCCTTTCCTTTCAATTACTACTTTTCTTGTCTATTATTCCTTTACCTACCTGGGCATTCTCTTCTCACTTCATTATACAACTTCTATTGAGTAGACTGACCACTCGAAACGTTGGATGTTTACTACAAATCCATATAGCTCATATCCAAACATAATGCTATAGATAAGTTAGAATTGTGATTTTATATCCATATAGCTCATATCCAAACATAATACTATAGAGAAGTTAGAATTGTGATTTTATGCGAATATCTATAAAGGAAACCTTAAAGCGGACATGGACAATGTACCAATATTAAATCACAACTTGAAATGGAAATATTAGGAATGTTTTGTCGAAAGGATATTAAAAAAAATAGTTGAAACTTGCACATTAGTGATCCACGTGAGTAAAATAAAGTTAGCATGATGCAAAGCAAGGTTGAATGGAGTATGGGAAGAAGCTAAAGTTGGAAGTTATAGACCTAGTAAAGATATTTAACAAAGTAAGGTTGAACGGATTATGGGAAATTAATAATACATTATTTACCAAAATACTTTAAATAAATAAATTAATGTAACATTCAATTTTTTTTAAATGAACTCTGGGCACTAACAAATGGTGTCACCCTCACCTATTTGTGAAGCATAAATAAATTCAATAGCTTGGAAAGCCTCTATAGTATATAGATTCTAACCAATTAAAATTACAATTTTTTTAAATCTGTTTTTAAAAAAACCAAAAATTTACTTAATTAAACAAATATATGGATTATAAATTATAATATTGATATCTAATATAACAAGTAGAATTTAAGATGTATAACCTAAATAGTCATATGACAAATTTATTGTTTTAGATTTTTGATACTTATAATTGTTAACTTGCTAATTTCATATACATAGATAGTTGTTTAAGGAGGCAACAATTTTACTCAAAAAATAATGGAAATTTTGATTAGATTTTGAAAAAATCTATCAGAAATTTTTGGAAATCTAAGATACAACTGTCAAGCTTTGGGATTTTGGGTGTCCTAGGGTTTTTGATGGTGCTGAATCTATTTCCACCATCAAAAAAATATACAAACATTCTCAACATTAGATTTCTTGAAAAAAAATACCAAATTCCTGCTAAAATCTCAGTCCCTACCCCCAACAAAATTGTGACCTCTATAAACAACCCTTATAAAATAATTATCTATAAGATATAGTTTTTCATGTAAAGTCATTTATACAAATAATCAAATTCCGCGCCTGCAGAAGGGACCACACCTATCACTGTTTCCTCATAGTCTGGGTAGTGATTAATTGAACAGAAAGGTTCTTTTGCTTCAGTTATGCACTATACCATAGTTATGCACTATACCGTATTTAAAACATGAATGTATCTTCAGGTAGGGACGACAAAGGTATCTTCAGGTATGAACGGCAGCTTCATTCAGCCTCGTTTTATAATATTACCATGATGTATTTAAAATTGCGCTATAATGTATTTGCATTCATCTCTATTTAGAATTTCTTTTCTTTGGTATGATTCAATATCCACTGGGATATTTATTTTGCTTTTCTTTTTCATGTGAAGTCAGTGGTCGGAACCCAATGTGAAAATCTATTTGCAGAATTCAAAGCAGCTTAATCTTCCTTTAATAACATGATGGGTTGCATACATAAGTTAACATTATTCTTACGAGGGACTGAAGTCATCCGGAATAATGAAATATATTTGCTAGCTATACTATTCGCATCCTTAAAATGAAATTTAGTACTAAGCAAAGCAGTTTTAAGTACTAAGCAAATCAACGTTAAATGGATCATGGGAAATTGAAAATGAATTATCAGAGTATTTAGGAATTGGTTGATCATTTAATTTTATTTACTTTTTTCAATGAACACTTGGTAGTAACAAATGATGTCACTTTTTCCGAGTTATATATTATGCATTTTGAACCAATGAATGTATCAATTTATTAATTTAATTTTTGAATAAAATGAAATCCAATAAAAATCTTCCCAGGATAAAACCAAAAGATCATCGGGTCAAACAACTGCATACATTATAAATTATACTATTACTAATATCCGATGCAGATACTTTAATGCATAACCTAAATAGTAAAATTTCAAATATATCGTTTGAAAATTTTGATAACTATAGCCGTTAACCTGTCAATTTCATACCCACCTATATTTTCACATGTTAAAAAAGTTATACAGACAGTTCGATATACACGAGGTATCTTTAGGTATGAACGACAGCTTTATTTTATGATTGTACAATGATTTGTTTAAAAATAGTACTCTAATTTATTGGCATTGGGCATGCATCTGTTAAGAAATGTCGTAGTTTAACGAGGTGTCGTTTTTTTTGGGTAAATAATATAAATTTTCTTATAATTTTGATAAAATTTGACAAAATTTTTGGGAAATCTAAATTTATGGTGTTCCAGATGTTGGGCGGGGTTAAATTTATTTCTACCATTAAAAATACTAGAAATAAAACTACTGAATTCTAACAAATTTTTACTATCTAAACAAATATCCCCACAAAATTGACGTCTCACCTTAAAAAATTTGTTTGGTTTGTAGTCAATATCTACGCAACTTCCATGTCTTTTGGGACATTCATTTTGGTTTTCTTTTTCCTCATATGAAGTCAGTGGTCGGGACACCATGTGAAAAGACAGCCGAACCTTCGTAAGCAAGTTGTTTGCAGAATACAAAGCAGCTTTATCTTTTATTAATAACATGATGGGTTGCAATGGAGATATTTCACTGAATTGATGGTACGTTGTCAATATCTGCCACAGTCTCTGTTTCATCATTGCTTAGGCGGTCTCAATAATTGCAGGTAATGGCGTTTTAGCTTTACATTGTTGAAAGTTATTGTGACGAGAGAGTTAAGTCATCGAGAAAAATGAAATATTTTTCCGAGCGATCCTTGTCAAGCTAGTGACATGGTCTGTGGAAGGATTTAAACCAAATCTATTTTTTGTAGCTTCAAAAATATTGAATCACTATAAATGACTGTGTGTTCATACTGCCATGCAGGCTTAAAAAAAACTCTTTTTTCTTAAGTGCTGCCATAGTAAGTGAATACGGAAAGTGTGATTATCCTAAAACATAATTCAAACTCAAATTTGATAGCGGGTATATCACTCATTGTAACATTATATACTGCTTAACTGGCTGTTCAGATTACAACAAATTCCTTAAACCACTGGAGACAACCATTATTACCTTGCAAATCCAGCGGAAGCACCCAACTTTGGACATAATTGCATGGTGGTAAAACAATGGCAGCATAGACTTTTCGAGTTATGATCTTAAGAAAAGGCCATCGAATGGAATCAATCAAGCGCATGTGGGTGGTTGAATCTATCTATTATGCCTATTTAAATGAATTAGATCACCTTGGGCAAACTAACGAGTGTTAAAACTTGGTCACAGTGTGCGAAATACAAAATAATTAACTTAAAAAAAATATTTACTAAAAACTCACCTGCAAATATCAGCACATGGAATGATACTATCCATAACAAATTTCAGGAGAAAAATACAGAAAATAAATTAAACATGTAAAAATGACAGAGCAGTGCCTCTAGTAAAATCATGATAAGTTGTAATGAAAAATCCAACGAAGAGTTCATTACAAGATATATAAGCAAGAAATAAGTTAAAGTTGAGAAACCCTAATTAAAATGTAATACTCTGCAACTCACCAACTTATTAAAATGTAACACTCTACAACTAACCAAGTTAAATAACTTCTGCAAGGTAATTCTGCCAACACAAAAAGAGAATAAATTATGTAGTTGGGTTGAATAAGTTAACATGGTGGGTAGTGCTTCATTTATTGTATACCATATTAGGTGTCAGATATAAGTGATGCACCTTAACCAAAAGGACATAAGTGATGAACATAAGAAATGAACCATGATCATCAACACAAGTCCATCTATGCACCATAAGTGACACATAATTAATGTTCTTACATGACACACATAATTGACACATTGTAAGAAACACACACAATCTAAATTGACAATTATATATAGTGGCTAAAATATACATCAAAAGGTATGTAAGTATTTGATGCAATATACATGAGAGGATATAGAAAGAACTTCTACCTTGTATTAACCAATCCCCAATGTTGAGAAGAGGTTGATGCCTCTCTTTTTCGCATGTTACGAACTGTACATTTTCTCTTTATGCACTTTCCTTGGGATGCTAAGTTTGTTTATTGCATTTATGAATTAAGTGATGACCCATAAGAAATGTAAGTAAGCAATACTCTTCAAATTGAGACACATAGTCGACATGCCACAAGATACTTACCATAAGTAGCATAAATCATGATACACCATATTAGGTATCACATACAAGTGATGAAAAGAGGTTGATGCCTCTCTTCAAGAAAAATGTAGTGTACTTTCATAAATATGAGAAGGGGAAGAGATCGAGTTGATGGCTAAGGTTAGGTGTAGAAAACCTCCATTTGTCCAAATAAGTGAACAAAAGCTAGAGTATGATGAGCAATAATAGAAAAATGTATCTGCAAGAAGGACCATAAATAAAATTGAAGACATCCCAAGCATATCTTTCAAAAAAGCATTACAATGGTGTTGAAAAACATTGTTTTTCTTATTGGAAAGCCTTGGCGTGCCTATGATTCATTGGTTAACCTAGGCACAACAAAGGAAAATAGAGTTAGATGCACAAATTAATATTAAATATTAGTCATCTAATAATTAATTGAAAAACAAAACATATCATATAACACATAACAAATAGACAATAACAAATGTGCCACATACTTACTCCTATCGTCATTCAAGTAGACCATTAGGATCACTTCTAAAACTAATGGTCTCCAGTAACTTCTCATGGTCATCATCAGGTATGAAGTATCATACCTTTGATGATTTATTGCTTGGCATTGTTTGTAGTTAGAGGTTTGTACCGACAACTAAGTTTGTATAGTGGTATACAAAATTACCTGGTCTAAAATATTCAAATACAAACACTTTTCTCTTCTATTTTCTTTCACTTTGTATTAGATATTCTCCTTTGATAATCATCGAACAGATTGTAAAATCAATCCCTTCAGAGTCCATTAATGTAACATTTAGGGTTTGTTTTCCCCCTATGCAACATGCCAACCAACAGTCATTTCCCCATTCATTGAATTGTGGGGAAACCATTGCATATGTGTGCCCTATAAAAGAAAGTATTGCCAACATGTTAGTCCATTAAATAAACAAGGAATACTACCATCATGTTAGTTGATAAAAAATAATAAAATACTCATAGAAATTGGTTGTACAAGATCTGATATGTGATCATAATCTACTAAAATACTTGATTGGTCCTCCTTCAACTCTCATAACTCTACAATTATACATTTACCAATGGATACAAATATACGTTCTGAACCATCTACCTAGTCTGTGGATCCACAATTGTCCCATTCCTCACTACCACATGCCTCACAAAAGCAAGAGCCTTTTCACATTCATATTTCATGTAAAACATTTTATGATGTTCAAATTGAATGAAATACATGAGTTCCTTGCATTATTTTTTATTCATAAAAATTTGTTCAATCTATATTGGCTACCTCCCAAAAAATTCTATGTACCCATGATTTCTTGGTTTATTGGTATTCTTACATTCTTGGTTCCAACCTCGTAATTGAAGAACACCAGTCAACAATGGATTTTGCATCTAAAATTATAGAAGTAGTAGTGAAATTTGATTTCTTCCTTTCATATTGTAGTTTTAATGCATTTTCCTACTCTATCATGCTCCCCTTTCTCATTCTTGGTCTCAAAATAGTTCCAAATATGAGGTATCTTGTGTTTTGTTTTGCAACATGCACAAGTATCGAGATACACATGCACTTTTTAATTGGCTAGGGCAACCATCTGATCAAATCTAATGTTACTCCATATATATATTATTATCCTTCAACTAATTGTAGAATTGTTGAAAGAAGTTCTATACATTAGATATGATGATGGCACCTTTCTTCAGTTATGTAGAATTGGTACTCCATATAACCTTGTTTTATTCACTACTATCTGGCGCAGGCTTAAATGTGATATGGACCATTATGTGGACCTACTCTAAGTGATAATATTAGATTTGAATCTCATTTTGTGATTGAAGGGTGTAGTTCTCTACAAAATCCACCATTGATAATATTGTACCAATGGGAAAGATATCTCTATATAATTGAAAAATCTCATTCTGCCATCAAACAACATGGACATGTTGCACATATTGTTGGGTATTTTCATAGAATTCCTTGATGAAGTAGCATACTCATACCTAATAGAACAAGAATAAATAGACATATGAATACAAATTGCTACAATTTTTAAATACTAGCATCAAACTTCAATTTGAATGAAAAAAAAAAGATACTATTTACGTATTCATCAATAACTTTGGAAATGACCAATTGTATTTTTTCCCATTCATTCCCTTCCTCAGCATTATATGTGACATAATTGAAGCTTTCCTAGCTGACCTCCTTCCTCCCCAATTCATACTCATTACTCATATGGATGCACTTTCTTAGTATTTCCATTCCACCACAACCAAGGAATGTCCCCTCTAAGCAAGGCTTTTGATAAAATGTATTCTCGTCAAGCTTGGTACATAGTATATTATGAATAAAGTCTCTAGATTATGTCAGTGGAAATATAACTGAGCTTTCCTGCACAAGGATGCTATGCAATACAAAAAAATGTATAGATATGTACCATAATAGTAAGAGTATTCAAGCTGGTATTAGCAACAACATGTGTTGTGAGTTGTGTTTATTATAACATACCAAGGATTTGTTAGGATATTCCGACACGTAGGAATTGTTAAGTATATCTTATTCTAGTATAGAGTTAGGTAAAGTGTGTTTCTTTACTATGTACATTTGTAACTTACAATCCGACGGTCACGATATGTAGTGATCCAACGGTTCATTCTCTCCTCGATATTACCGAACTTGATCCGTGGCTTGACACCCGATTGGTCCATGAATTCTATTTAAAGCGCATGGAGGGTCATTTGTAGGTTAACCGTGCATGAGAGAAGCTTATGTAAATTTTCATTCTTTTATTAATAAATTGCCTGTAGTAGCCACGTTGGCGCAGGCCGTGGACTGTTTCCCTCTCTGAGGGTTTTAACCACGTCAAAATACTGGTGTATTGATCTGTGATCTGTTTGTGAGCGGTGTCCTTTTGGTGTTCTGTCTGAGGAACTTACCCTGTAAATTCCTACATGGTATCAGAGCTATTTGAGGGCCGCGTCCGTTGGTGATCCAAATCTGAAGCCAGTAGAATTGCATGCGACTGCATCTCCTAGATCTGTTGTTCTGTTGCTTTCGGGCTGAGAGGACTGTTTCTGTTGTGTTGGGAGCATCTGTTCTCAGTGTTGGAACCCCTTTCGTAGCCCGTCCCCCGCCCCTCTTTCTCTCTCTCTCTCTATCTTTTTGTATAGCTCACTTGGTTCAAAGCTAATTTAAGAGAGTAGAGGTCTTCGGTTCAAATCTCCTTTTTGTTGAAAAAAAAGGAGCGTTTCTTTTCATTTCCGCACATTCCCGCACTTTGTCGGCACCTTCATCAGTTTTTTTTAAAAGGGTCATAACTTCTTCATCCGGAAGCCGTTTTCAGAACTGTTTTTTTGAACCAGCCTAATTTTTCGAGCTCTTTCCATTGGAACACTTAGTTTCAGCATATCTAGCTTCAGTTTCTGTAAAAAAATGGAAATTTCATGCCAAGTTATCCTTGACAACACCAACTACTTCCAATGGTGGTCCTACATTGTGGATTTACTTAGAAGTAAAGGTCTTTACCAAAGCGCCATAGGCCAAGAAACCAAGCCAAAAGATGAAGATAAAGCAGCCAAATGGGAAAATAGGCAAGATCAAGTACATGTGTTGATAGGGATGTCTATCTCTCCCAATCTTAGATTCCATATTGCTGAACTTGATACTCCTGATAAAGCAATGGAGCAGCTTACTCGCATGGAGGGTCATTTGTAGGTTCACCGTGCATGAGAGAATCTTATGTAAATTTTCATTCTTTTATTAATAAATTGCCTGTTGTAGCCACGTTGGCGCAGGTCGTGGACTGTTTCCCTCTCTGAGGGTTTTAACCACGTCAAAATACTGGTGTATTGATCTGTGATCTGTTTGTGAGCGGTGTCCTTTTGGTGTTCTGTCTGAGGAACTTACCCTGTAAAATTCCTACATGGTATCAGAGCTATTTGAGGGCCGCGTCCGTTAGTGATCCAAATCTGAAGCCGGTAGAACTGCATGCGGCTGTCGTTTCCTAGATCTACTATTTCTGACTGCTTTCGGGCCGAGAGGATGGCTCTGTTGTGTTCGGAGCATCTGTTCCAGTGAGGAACCCCTTTCGTTTCACGCGAAAAGGTTTCCGGTAGCCCTATCTGCGTCATTTTTAAGATCTGGAGGTATACAGTCTTTATTTGCAGTTTACTGTTATTTTCTCTCTGCTTATTTCGGTTTCGGTTTATTTAGTTTTTTTTAAACCGGATCTATACCTTTCATTTCTGCGTATGCTCTTTGCCCTGCGACTCTGTGCGATCTGGGCAAATCAGAAACAGAAAGGAAGAATTTTTCTCATGCATATGCTCTTTTCCCTGCACCTTAGAGTGATCTCGGAAAATCAGAAACATTGAGGAAAATATTTAGTTTCCGGGTAAAGCTAACGTTAAGCCGTAAGGCTTGTTTTTTTTTGCATGTCCGTGTTGTGTTTTGTGTTTTTGTTTTGTAGGGAGAAAAAGAGCTTTCTCAAGCAAGCACGCAATCCAAAGCATTCGTGACTAAAAGAAAACAAAGCCGCCCCCTCCCCGCTCTCTCTCTCTCTCTATCTTTTTGTATAGCTCACTTGGTTCAAAGCTAATTTAAGAGAGTAGAGGTCTTGGGTCCAAATCTCCTTTTTGTTGAAAAAGGAGCGTTTTTTTTCATTTCCGCACATTCCCGCACTTTGCCGGCGCCTTCATCAACTTTTTTTAAAAGGGTTATAACTTCTTCATCCGGAAGCCGTTTTCAGAACCGTTTTTTTTGAACCAGCCTAATTTTTCGAGCTCTTTCCATTGGAACACTTAGTTTCAGCATATCTAGCTTCAGTTTCTGTAAAAAAATGGAAATTTCATGCCAAGTTATCCTTGACAACACCAACTACTTCCAATGGTGGTCCTACATTGTGGATTTACTTAGAAGTAAAGGTCTTTACCAAAGCGCCATAGGCCAAGAAACCAAGCCAAAAGATGAAGATAAAGCAGCCAAATGGGAAAATAGGCAAGATCAAGTACATGTGTTGATAGGGATGTCTATCTCTCCCAATCTTAGATTCCATATTGCTGAACTTGATACTCCTGATAAAGCAATGGAGCAGCTTACTAAAGTTTTTGGAATAAAAAATGAACTTAGAGCCCATCAACTTGAAAATGAGTTGCTGACATTAAACCCCAATGATTTTTCTTGCATTGAAGATTTCTTGTCCAAGTTCAAGACCATTAGACTTCTTTTGGAAGGTGTCAAAGTTAAGAAACAAGACAGTGCCCTTATCTAT